>JAHWFP010007356.1:0-40412 GCA_023313725.1 Lithobius niger
TGGTTTTGCAAGGGTTCCAACTGCTGAGATTATGACAAAAAGTCTTGTGCTCTTAATCTAACCATATTCCCTATTCAGTTTTTACGGGTGTGCCCAAATGAGACTGCTGTATAATTGTAGTTTTAAATAAGTAACTTTTCTGTTGATTAATCGAAAACCTAAAGCTAATTCCGGTAAAACTATAAATGGTATATGAAGGCCAGATCATTACGGGGGAAAAAATTAAAGTATCATTGCTTTACCTCAATACTAATAGTTACTAATAAAAGTTCCAATTTTTAGAGCACAACCAGTCCTTGAAGGGTTAACTCTTTCCTGTCGCTCTGGCTACATATCAGTATACAATATGAAGCTAAAACTTGTTTACGTCCTGTGTGCTTAGGTTCCAAAGGAAAGGATATTTACCGTTCCAATATCCTTGCAAATTTTCAAGTCTTGCGTTGGAGGGGCTCAGAACGACAAGTCTTCTTCAGGCTACCACATCACTGCTTACTTCGTCATGATCGTTAGACTGCTGTTTAAATGCGACGCAGCTGTAGAAAATTTGTAAGAATATTGGAACGGTGAATATCCTTTCCTTTGAAATCTATGCATACAAGATGTAAACATGTACTCGACTTTTCAAACTAAGCGATGTGACATTTTTAAAGCTGAAACTGATACACCAGAGCAAAAGATAGGTTTGTTTGTGCAGTATTCTTAAACACAGACGGCCTAAATTAAATAAAAGTAGATCATAGAAAAATATCGAGCGCCCGGATCGTCTGTGCCACATTTGCATTACAAACTGAGCAATTGTCTCTGCCTGGGGTTGAGAAAATTCCATAACAGTAAACTGGTTACAATGGGGCAGGCCAAATTTTAACAAATTTTGTGGCAAAACTTTGTTTCATTGGACACAAGTCTTGCAATTTTGTTGTCTCCCCAATTTTCTTAAAGGGAGAAATACTACCAAATAAATAAAAAGGCAAAGCAACAAACACTTTCTGAAAATCTTTTTAAGTAAGATATTAGGGGGCACAGTTTGTAATATTTTGGGACAATTTTGGTTCGATACTGGGGCATTTGCAAATTCTCAACCCCCGGCTCTGCATTTGTCGCTTTATTTTGCGCTTGGTGTAAGACAGAAATGAAAATCTGTATCTGAAAAGTGGTCCGATATCGGACTATCCCTCGTTACTTCCCAACACACTAAAGCAAATAGTCTGCCAAAAATCTAATGCCTTTTGTTACGACTACAAACTGATCATTTTGATGTATTGGAGTGAATGGGTGGCTGCTTGGTATCATACAATTGGTCAATACCTGTCTGGAAGCGTATGGGATTTATTGATGTAATGTTTAAAGAATACTTCGCATCTTTTTCGTACAGTTAATCTACATAACTACCTTAGAATAAATCTTCAGTATTTTATTTTGTAAATGCTGTCAGTTTACATTCCACCGGTTACAAGAATGAAGAACTGTATAAAAACCAGGCAAACTTTCGTAATGTGTATATAGCCGCCACTGTTTGCTCCTTCTCCAGATCACGAAAAACTGGCAACTGTTCTCGACATTGCAAGAAGAAAATCGCACCTAAACCACCTCAGAAAACTTCGTCGTCGTCTGAATCGCTGATCTACATTCATCTGGATGCCGCATGTGGGAGGCTCACTGTCTTGTCGAGCACCACTGTCCCTTTGGGTTTCACCAGTCCGTTAATTTCGTTGTAAGTTGGTCCGGAGATGTTCATGAGGGGGACCTTGTTAGCTGCAAATCTCATATGATGATAAATATGATAAATTGATGATAAATGACTTCGGTGCTCTCAGTTGTTGTCTTTCAGGGAATTGGGACTTACGGGATGGAAGCATTATTCAGGTTTGTTTCGGTGGTATTGCTCAACACAATCCAGCCATCAACCCCTTCATTTCATGGAATAATACATCCATACTGCTGTAGTCTTAATTCCCTGAAAGACAACACCTGAGAGCACTCTACTGACTTGCCATTAGGAGATTCACCACCAACAAGGTCCCTCACAATGAACGTCTCCAGACAGTCTTGTGAAGAAATTGACAGACTGGTGCAACCCAACCTGATCACTGCTTGACGATAGTGGGCCCCCACATGAGTAGGGACCCGTACTTTACGCGATATTTTTAAGCAAAATTTTGCGATGACATTTGTTGCGAGAATTTTTAAATGTGAGGTGGATAAAGGTAATTTTGTGACGTAACCTGTTGCGAGATTTGTTGCATTTTGCAACAACAACAAAAAAACCAAACAAAATTATTGTCAGAAATGGCCTAAAATAGGTCTCGTAAGGGGTGTACAATATGGATAAAGATTTAAAAATTTTACATTCCACTTTCCACTTCAAAATAGCTGGCATAACGTTATTTTACTTAATAAATAAAATACTTCTTCAATAACGCTTAAATCCATAAGTTTACAAAATACTTCTCAGTATTGTGAAATGCTGAAAGCATTTCCAACCGGTAGATTTGATGGAAACTAGGTGTGCTGTTTTAGTCCTCCAGTCATCATCAGGCTCTCCTCGTGCAACTTCTATTTACATAACTGCCGCAGCCACATCAAAACAGTCACCTCGCGTTCACTATTCAAATCCGGCGGTCGTCGTAGCCTGCTGTAGTTCTCTTATCGCTCGTTTTTCGTGCTTTTCATGTGCTCTATGCCATCACCCAACTCCTGACTGATAAACTTAATGGCAGGGTTTGAGGAGCCTTGCAAATTCATAAGGGGACTCCTTTCTCCCAATTCGTGCTGAATTCAAGTCTTTTCAGGTGCCTATTATTCCTAGAGTTCGACGCCAAGAGAGTTGCAGTGTCTTTCCATGCTAGTTTGTGCCCTGTACTCATGCAGTGCGATGCGAGAGAGCCTGATGATGACAGGAGGACTGAAGCAGAACACCTAGTTTCGGTCAGGTCTGCCTGTCGAAAAATTCGCTAGCATTTCACAATACTGATAAGTACCGGTATTTTGTAAACTTTTGGATTTGAGCGTCATTGAAGAAGTATTTTATTTATACGAACTTCCAAAGTAACATGGTGAGTTTTTTCATGTTATTTTACTACAAGTTTCATAAAATTTTGATGAAAAGTCTAGTCATAATTTATTTATTTGGGCAAAAATTGCAAATTTTGCGATCGTAAATTTCATTTTTGGTTCCCAAAAAGTATGTACCTTCCCAATTGAAAAATGGGGTCAAAATTCTTACGTAAACAAGTTGCGAATTTTGCGATTCGCAAAATCGTAGAAAGTGCGGGTCCTTGCACGTGAGCCAGAGAAATGTAGATCACTGATTCAGATGCTAGTTTGAGTGCTTTGTGCTTTTCGACCAAATAGTTTTCTGGACTTTTAGCTAATTACTAAGGCGGCACTGATACCGACACTGGATCTGATCGGTTACTGATATTTGCAGTATCGGTAACTTTCGCAGAAATATCGGTAACTCCGGAACCGTTCGAAATTACGACGTGCGGTTCACGGCATTTTGCTCTGTAAATCGCTTAGTATTCTCCTAGCTCTTTTTTGACTGTGGGTTACTATTTAACAATTTTTCATTTTAATAATAATTGGACTTTTGAAGAAAAATTGGGGATACAATTTTGGGTATCGGTCGGTAATATTGGTATCGGTGCAGCGGTGTACTTGTGAAGGTAGTGATCGGGTAAGACTTGGCCAAAAATTCAATTCGAACTGTGTCTCAAGATCAAGGTGGTTTGGGTGTGAATTTTCTTCCTAAATATCCTTTTCAGTTTTCCATGATTTCTACTGTAGAGACAAAATCGCGCTCAAATTCAAAATAAACATCCTACCGATTTGCAAGTTTTCGACAGGCTGCTTAATTGTTTAAAGATGGTAAAAATGTAGTCTGCCCGTTTTCTTCAGACCACCACAAAAAGCTTATGTACAAGATTTACATTATTTACGTAGTCCAACGTGTATCGATCGTTGTGGAAATAGCAGACGACTACAACGCGACTCTGGCAGGGGAGGCTATGTGCCAGAGTCGCTTCGTAATTGTCCGTTATTTCCACAACGATCGATGCACATCGGACAATGTAAATCTTGTAAATAAGCTTCTTGTGGTGGCCTGAAGAAGACAGGCGGACTGTATTTTCACCATCTTTAGTGAAAGCAGCCTGTCGAAAATTCGCAAATCGGTAAGATTTGTTTATTTTGAATTTGATCATGATTTTGTCACTTGGAAATTTTTCGAACATTCAAAGTATGATGGTTCGTTTTTTCTACTGTAAAAAAACAAAACTTAGCATTGAATTTGTGTGGAATATGGAACTTTGGTTAGTAAAGTTGTTTTTTTACAGACTAAACTAGCTATGAACTAATAATAAATCTTGCTAGGCTATTTCGTAGGCATTAATAATTGTAGCCTAATAAAGCAGAAAGTCAAATTATGTGACGTAGCTACAGTACTGTTTTGAGTATTAACACTAGATCCCGCTAAATTTAAATTACAAAGTAAAACTTAGTTCTGGCTTTGCACATTTTTGACAAAACACTAGTTTTCATCAAGCATTTAATGATGTATTTTTGTTTCGACCTACATCGTTTTCGTGTTTTGTTTATTTGCCGAGATCAGCTTTTTCGATGCGGACCACTGATCTCTACGAGTTAAAGTGTGAGTGCATTTTGTGAAAGAGTTCTTCTGTGTTTTTGTGGTGCTGAGTGGCTAATAGTCTCCAGTGCTCGGAGATGATCGTCTTTGGAGTTTGATGTTAAAGTGTTGATGCTTTGCTTCAGTTAATTGTATGTGCAGTCTCTGCTTGGTGAGCTGCGATGCCATTTTTTATATTTTTTTTATATTGGGTTGCGGTAACGTGATTACGCATTCTGATATAGATTCCTCGTTGAGTCTGTCACCAAACGGACTGCTCACACAAACTGGAGCAAAGCGTCTGTACTTTTAACTTCAAACTCTACCAAAGATAAATTTCCAAGCACTGGAGACATCGCGATCCAGCACCTCAAAAAATGGCAGATAACACTCTCGAACATTAAGCCCTCAGCATGCCCCACAATACCGCACCTCGTTCAGACCCTTACTGCAAAATCTCTCTAAAAGTAGAAAGCGATCGCATTCGGCGCTCACACTTTCACTCGTACCGATCAGTGGTACGAATCGGACAAGCTGATCATGGCAACAAACCAACAAGCAAACCATGTAGGTCAATTTGTTTAATGAAGGAAATTGTCTTACAACCACGTCAGTTGAAGCCAATGTTTATTCAAAAGTCAATATTTACGTTCGGTGGTCAAACGTCTTCTACCTTCTTGGGCAAAGTTCAGCAAGCACAAGACTGCAGACAATGTTCACAATTCAAAGTATGCGTTGTGAACATCTAATTTGTAGTCCTGTGCTTGCTGAAGTTTGTTGGGGGAAGATGTTTGAATAATGCCACACGTAAATATTTACCGAAAATTCACACTTATTACGTTGAAGGACAATTGAGGCTTTCAAGGACTGTCTGTTAATAGTAATAATCTAAATTTCAAAGAGTTTTTTTTCATCATGGACATTCTTTGCATTTTCCCGGTTGGGGAAATGGCCAGAATGAACGTTAGTCGTTATTTTTGCTTTCTCACCTCAAGGTGATATGGAAGATCTCCAACGCTATCGTTGTCAGTCATATAAATTCCGGCCATTTACCAAATGCAAAGATTGTCCATTTAGGACACTATACTCTGAAGAAAAAACTTTGAATTGTATTTTATTAATATTTTGTAACAGACAAGAGTATGAACTTCATCTAATACCCCGACTTGCAATATGCCCACTTGCAGCATTATTAACAGCTGTACAATATTTTACATGGCAGTGTGGTGAATCACGTGTTTACATTAGTTGTCATCACTTCCTGCAAGACGTTGCTTGACCCACTGTTGAAAAAAGCGTGTGAGATGCTTCACTTGAATTGTCAAATTTATCAAAGATTCAATACGCAAATTTCAAAACGGATATAAACAACAGTATCACAAATTTTCGACAAACCACTACTTAGGAGTCTGAGGGAATTGAAACTTGGACTGTTTGTCATCAGGTGTTACGGTTCAGGTCATCCTCTCCCCAACTCTATGTAATTGCCCGTAACGAAAGGAAAAGAATGGTGGAGTTATCTACCACAACACAACAACAACAAATACTGCCTGATCGCACTTAAAACATACAAAACTTGGTTCATAGAACTTGGATATCCTCCCAGACTTTTGAGTTTAATGATAACCGGGCATATTGAAAACAAAAAAGTCAATTGGAATATGAATGAGGTGATGCTCAAGCAGAGCAGTTTTACTATCTACCTCAAGAATGAGCGAGCTCAAATTCCACCTGATGGTGACGAAAGGCTAGACCGGTGTTACCTGAACCCAGGCGCACACAAAGACACCGGATGGCCCAGATGGAAAACAACGTGCAAGTGCTACACCGCTATTAACACACAGATCAAATCCTCTAAGTCAAGGAAACCGTAACTTCACATGCGCACGACAAGCCTGAGACTGATGTAACCGATGTCGTCTGCCTCATTCTTCTGCCCAGGACCTCTAAGGGAATGTGCCATCTGGTGGATGCGATGCCATATATATTGGAGAAACCCGGCGGAGTGTTCGCATATTACTGATTTGAAAAATCAGATAGTCAAGCAGAGCATCACATCCCACCCGATGGACACCCACTACAATATTAATGCACAGTTCAGCTACTCTCTTGGTCTCCTAATTCCACCCGAGATGCTCATTTGCGAGCCCTTGAATCCTATCAATCCAGCACTACCTAAATGCAGGAGCCAATAACATGCAACCATCAGCATACCCCATAATTCACAACATCGTGCAACAAGATCTTTCTACTAAGTTTGCAAAGAAGTGGAAAACTCCTACACGAGAGTGTGGTGTAAGCCTGATAAATACGGGATGCTGCCACTGCCAGGTTTGAATTCCAAGATGCAATGTAGAGCAGACAATCCATGATGAAGACAAAATAAGTTTTCAAATCTATCCTTCAAATTCATAATACTGTTGGCCATCTATTTTGACGTGTTACCTTTACCCTCTGTTTCATGTGTCAGTGCTGTGTGAATAAGTGCATATTATGAAACCGCAAATTGAGTGTTCTTGTTTTATTTTGTAGATGTTCTCTGAAAAAAGAACTCCATATATTTTCAAAAATTCAGGTGCTATTAAAGCATTTGGTGCAACTGAGCTGGTCGGGCTCATTTTAATGCAACTTGTTGCCATATTATCGTAATTTGTTTTAAAGGCAATCTGCTACAGTCTATACTGAAACTTTTTTTCATGCTATGACCGATTTCGGCTGCGGTAACATTTGCTGAAAATATTGCTTCACAAATAAAGTACCAATCCGGAAAAATATCGCCCCATTCTTTAAATCTCATTCTATCAGATTTTACCAGGTCTTAAGAATTATTCAGCACATCCTCCCTAGGAAAAAGTAGTTGGTTGTGGCAGTATTGTTAAAAATTATTAAAACCAAGAGCGATAAGTGCCGAACGTGGGAGGTATCTCTCGTTTTGTATTCCATTGTTGTGCTGTTCGGGAGAGAAGCCGCAGGTTTTGACTCCTCGCTTCAGCCCAGTCTATTTAACATAATCATAAATCATGTTTGACCAAAGCAGAGCCAAGTGACTTTAACTTCCTGGCACGTGTGAGAATTGGCGTAGAGTCTGGAGGCAATACGTGCAATTCTACTTCAGTCTGCCTATGGGCTCGAGAAACAAAATTCCTTCCTTGTTTTAAGTTTGTTAAAGCACTTGTTTTGTGCATTAACTTGTGCTTGGACAATGCGCAGCAAAAGGGATATTTTTGACACATATTTATTAGGCAAAAACTTTGCACAGCCTAATTTGTGTCATACATTTTCCGCAAAAGTAAAAACAAACACCAGTTCGACAACTGGCCACATGAGGTCAGGACTCGACAAACGGAGGAACATTGGAGACTCCTCCTTCATGCTGCTTGTGTAAAACCCATCATAATTAGAAAATATACCTTGTGACGGTCAGTCTCTGTGGCTTATCCTAGCTTATGCTTGGTGTTGGATTGGTAAGTTATTAGTTCTATGAATTTATCTAAAAATCTTCTGGCCTGATCAAAACATGTTCTTAAGACCAGACCTAACGCTAAAAACCGACAGGTTAAAACCTACATGTGTCGATAGGGGGGCTTTTTTTTTCTTTAGATTGTACCGTAATATTGGCAAACGTCTACTACAGTGGAAATTTGACGACATCACTTGAATAATTAACTCATTTTTTCACCTGCTGAAGCTATATTGTGAAGCACAATAAGTTTTCTTCATTAAATTTTCAGCGATGATCGATCTCCTTCCTCAGAATGTCTTTCAGCGTCGATACTTAAAATGCTACATTTTGGTGTCTTGGGTTTTAAAACTGACGTCTTGTGTTCAGACCACTGGTCTGTATAGTTGTGGTTGGCCCATTGCCCCCATGGCAGAATCAGCGCTACGTGCGACGTACATCGCAGACTGTTCCACTGGTGGAGTACCCAGATCAATAGGATAAAGCACTGAAAAGTTCTTCCATAAAAACCAATAAACATTTGGGTAACCATATGATAAAACCAGATTAGCTGCAGACAAATTTTTTTCCAACAATTGGTGCCGCACACAGTTGCAGAAAGTTCTGCTTCTGGGCCCATTGCTTCCATTCATCCTTCAGTTTTGTGGCCAGTCCTGGATATATATCGTGTAGGCCGGTCCTGTTTGGTTCATAAGTGGCCCTCGTCGATTTGTAATCCTGTTTTTGCTAGTGACTCTAGTGGTCGAAGGTGGGCTTCATTTGAGGTGTTTGACTTTATTAATATTGAAGTTTTTTCCCTGTGCGATGGAGTGATTGTGTTTTCGGTGGTGGTGTGCGATTCCATTAAGTTTATCACCTCGGCCATCTTACCTCTAGGAGGCGCTTTGTTTCTCCACGTAGACTTCTTGGCCATCATTACAGGGCACACAGTATACTGTTACTTTTTCCTTTTAGCAGACATCAATAAGTAAAAGGATTAGTATACCATGTACCTTGTAATGATTGCCGAGCAGTCTATGTTGGAGAAACGAAGCACCTCCTAGAGGTCAGAATTCAAAAACACATAGGTGCTACTTGTCGAGGTGATAAACTTAATGGAATCGCACAACAACACCGAAAACACAATCACTCCATCGCATGGGACAAAAACATCAATGCTAATAAAGTCAAAACAGCTCAAATGAAGTCCACCTTCGAGCACTAGAGTCACTAGCAATTACCAGGCATACACATCGATGAGTGCCACTTATGCACCAAACAGGGCAGGCCAACACAGATATAGATAGTATAGTTCATCCAGGACTTGTCACAAAATTGGAGGATGAATGGAAGCAACTGGCACACCTTAACTATACAGCTCTGTGGTCTGAACACAAGACGCCATTTTTAAAACCCAAGATGCCAACACGTATTGTTAATCATTGATGCTGGAAAACATTCTGAAGAAGGAGATCGATCATCTCCGAAAAAAAATTTAACGTAGAAAACTTATTGTGCTTCACAATAGCGCGAGCGTAATTATTCAAGTGATTTAGATTGTACTTTGCATGCTGCATTCTATGCCAAGATTTTTTTTTCATGCTTTAAGCATCACTAATTTTTACCAATTTTTATTTTACTAAGCATCACTAATCTTTACTAATTTTTATTAAAACTAGTGGCTATCGCTCACTCTACGGCGCGTCTGGCTTCATCATGCGTTGTTACCCAGAGCAGTCATCTCCATTAATCGCCCTTGAAATTTTTAACTCGTGTATTTCTTTGCTATGTAGTATCATTTTATTACCCATTCATTTTATTTTGATTTTGGCCAAGTGTGTGTACTCCCAATTTTTTCAAGTAATAGTGAAACTTGGGTTATATGCTTCAGGAGTCCATAGAATGAGGGTTTCGTAGGAAAAAGGGTTTCTATTGCCGTTTGGAAATATACAATACCTGTGAATTTTAGCCTGTCCCCGAAGTATGCGTTATCCTAGAGGAAAAGAAGAATGGTGGCCAGCTCCGTAACCCCACTGCGCATGCGCTTGTGTGCAGTGCCTCCATATAGACAATGACTCAGGTCGATTGTCGTCCATTTTCCACTAGTGTGCGCTACAAGCACACACTCTTGCTTTCCCTCCAATTTCCCTGGATCGATCCTTCGGACCTCACGATCCTGTTCTTCGCACCTAATCCTTCTTTTCACTTCCGTTTTTCAGATGTTCGTTCCACTTAACGTTCTCAATCCATCTTTTGCATCACACGAGACGTCTTCGCTTCTCCATTCAAGACATTGATCTCCGATTCAGTTTTCTGCAATCCATCTTTTTGCAGTTCTCGGATTGTATCATGGCCCGATTCTGAGAAACTTCGACCGGAAACGCTTCTAAAATGGCCGTTCCGTCGCCTCGAGTTCATCGTCTGCTGATCCGAATATTATTGTCAATCCTTCACGCTTGCTTACACCAATCCCTTCACTTCGGGTTTCTCCTTCTGCTTCACCACTCTCATGTGGTCAACTTTCTTCTCATTGTTCTAAAAAGAAGACCAAGAAAACAAAACATTCTCATCGATCGTCTTCTTCGAAGTCACACCGATCCTCGTCCAAACTGCCTCTCGACTTGACTTCATACTCCTCCAAAAATCCGGATCACCAATCCAACGATACGAAACCTCTTTCTGCTTCTCAGGTTCATGCTTTAATGGATCGTGCGATCCGAGAATTCAAGTATAAGTCAACCAAGACCGATCCATCTTCCTCTTCGCACAGCTGTTCCTACACGCATGATTGGATCATGAACACGTCTGCATCATCTCACAAGCACCCACACTCTCCAAGAGAAACTTCCTCCAATCAATCCAACGTGATTAGTTCAAAGAACAACACCACTTTTGTTCATCCTACGATCCACCGAAAAAGAAACGGCGCCATCACAGCCCTGTCCCCGATCCACGTTTTCTCCAATCCATCATTTCACATTTCTGGATTGCAGCCGTTGAAGCGGATTGCGCCATGACCCGATCCAGAAAAATAACAACGCCGACCGGATGCGCTCCCTCCAAAATGCCCCCCCCCCCACGCCGTCTAGCAGTCCATTGCCTACTGATCCGAAGATTGTTGTCAATCCGTCACGCACACCATCACCAATCCTCATTGAACATTTGAATCGTGTTTCTACGATCCATCTTTGGAACTCTTGCTGCACACTCTCAAGCGAACTATCGCCTTGGCCTGATCCTATGAAACCACGATTGACTCGTCATCCACGTTGGCCGCTCCTTTACCTCACGATCCATCGCCCGTCGATCCAAATTATGTTGGCAACCTGTCGCCGTCGATCCGAACGTCGCAGACCTTCTTTACCCACTGGCCGGATTTGTTCCATTCCTATCCTGTTTCCAGAGCTTCGAACCGCGAAACTTAACAACACAGCAATGAAACTTAACAACGCTTCGCTTTTCGTCACCGACCATCCATTCCGAATGAACAGCGATGAAAACTACTTTCAAAATGGCTGGAACTCCCAATCCCTGGTGGATGCACATTCCTCAATTCTGCACAAGCATTTCCCTTTCGATGTCGTGTCTTCTGCCCCCACAGATGGAACCTTGGTCAAGCTCAGTTTCTTTTTGCCTCCAGCATCGGACAAGTTGTCTTCCCCCCCCCCCCCCCCCTGTTCAAGTCACAGACCTCCGATCACCACAAAAGAAGACAAAGGAAACCAAGCTTTCTCATCAATCGTCTTCTTCGCGACAACACCGATCCTCGTCTGAACTTCCCTCCAATGTCCAGACCACCTCCGTGAATTCTGACCACTCACTTAAACAACCTCTGTCCGTGTGTGGAGTTCATGCTTAAATAGATCGAGCGATCCGTGAATTCAAGGGATAGCCCACCTATACCAACCTTCCTTCATCATCACACACCAGTTCTTTTTTCACACAATTGAATCACTAACACCCCTGCATCATTCCAGGTCACCGAGTAGACCTTCTCCAATAAGTCCGACTTGAAAACTTCCCCAACAACACCATGCTCGTTCAACCTTTCGGCCGCTCGCATTGAAATGGCACCAACAAAGCACTGCTGCCTCATCATTTCGACCACTGATCTTGATTCGGCGTCGACATCAATGAACTAACCTCACAACGACACCTCTTGGCATTCTGCAGCTACGGACCCTTCAGATGAACTATCTAGTCCGACATTCCAGGCCGACACTTAACAAGAATACTGTCCATAAAATCTTGCATAGGTCCGCCAGAAGCAATCCAGTCTTCATCACAAACCGGATCACAATCCCAAAACCATTCCCAATCCCCCCCAAAAAAAGATGAAGGAAGCAACTACAATCCATTCCACTCCTTTTGTTTTTCCACGGACCTCAACCGGTGTCAGCCCCAACGGATTTCCAACGCCGACTGGATCACATTGCACCGGTATACTACTAACAACACTCCGGTTCAATCCATCAAACTAACTCGACTCTCCATAACGGAGTTCGAACTTCTCACACATGGCGCGCTGCCTCCCTACCTCACAATTCCCCTTGCGGGCATAGGCGGGAAAACACGTCCACCATTTTTAACACAGCAACTAAGCTGTACCTGTTCGAAATGGGACCAAAACAACGAGGAGGACTTTCTCGCCCGGGTTTTGCAAAGATCGCAAATTACCTTCAGCCTCTCACGCAAACTTAGTGAATCCGGCGATCTGCAATTGTCTCGCAATCACCTCCAGAAAAAAAAATTTGATCCACACGCAGCATGTCAGTATCACCAAACTTGTGATTATCTCCTGCGCAAATGTACTGTGTGTGCCACGATAGACAGAGACTTGGGTGCTAATTCAAAGCAAGCATCTTGCCTCACGGAAACACCTTCAAAAACAACAAGAAAAGAAAATCAAGAATCCACCAATGACTGAGGCCAAATCAACTGCAATTCTCCCCCCTACACCAGGTAAATCACTACTCAAACCACAGTGTACCCAAACAACCCCACGCACTCTCGCCACAGCCAGTGAGTCAGACAAGTGCCCAAAACATCAACCAGCTGGGTCAACCTCTCCAATCACCTCTCAAGACCCGAAACATTTCTTCAACTTCATCCACAGCCACCTCTTCGTAAGATTACTCCCCATCTATATCATCAAAACCATCAACCCGAGAATTCACTCCACAAGTCTCATCGAAGCCAAGTTTGTTCAATACAACAGGTCAATCTGCACCCCAATCAACTCTCACCAATCACCCAACCCATCAACCCACTCATCCTGAAAACAAGGATGAAACTCGGGACAACCGATATCACGCTGAAATCACGTTTCCTTCCCTTTTGACTCGATCATCCTGAAATCTCGGATGGAAACTCAAACTGACCTACTTGACTTCTCGGACCACGCAACACTCCACAACTCCACAACAACATTCAACACATAACTGACTATGTGCAAACACTCGCTAACCACTTCTCCAAGGTGGCCGATTCCTAAAAAGGACTCTCGGCTGAACACCACAAACTAAAACAAAAGCTTGCCAGGTTACGCCAAACACTAGGCCAAGTGAACATTGCCCAAAAGAAAATCTCACCATTTCTGAGTTCCACCCAACGAAATTGGCTCCTCAGTCGCTGTGTCTTATCGCCCAAACGACCGTTCTACAGTTTTTCACCAAGACCTTCTGCACCGTCTCAAGATCCCAACGTGATCCCGAAAGACCCACGTCACCCGAAACGACATAGGGCGGCAGCAACGACAACAACATCCACAACCTTCTCGTCATCAACTAAACCAATCCCAACTAAACAAGTAGTTCCGACACACATCAAATCAAACCAACCAGTGTTTGCTCCATGGAACTCCTAGATGGCCCACTCTCCTTACCTGTCTCTCACGACAAAACAACGCTTTTGTGGATCGACGGCAACCGCGCTTTACCGGGAAAAACCTTCGTTTCAGACAGATTTGGCAATTTGACAACAACGAAACCTTTGAGCTTGCCACACCAAACATGATTAGGGTATCTGACACGAAAACACATCGCGTACCCTGCTCAAACTGTCGCTCCCCCGTCAAGGGATACGCCTTCACTTTCTTCCCAAGAAATAAAAAAAAATAAAATGAACATATGATTCTCCAAGCATGACCTCAACCCATGCTTCAACTGAACAAACCACAACAACCTTTCCAGTAAACTTTGTCAACTGACACAACCTTAAAAATTCATGACCCATCAATCTGTCACATTGCCATTCCGCATCAAAGAGGAAGACCAACTCAATGACGACGCGCCCTTGTACTCTCCAACCAGGTAATTTAAGTCATTCGATCCCCAACGTCTCTTCTATCCTGTTTCCTATTCTCTGAACCATTATCAAACCTTCAATTCCCACACTTGCGGTTCTTCATGGGGGGGGGGAGGAACTTTCATCAACCAGCTCGTAACCCTAGGGCGGCCTGTCGGGCGGTGCCCGCCACCAGCTTTGAAAAGGTCTGGGTGAATGCTAAAATTCACAGGTATTGTAGGCCAAAGGGCAATAGAAATTTGCCGACCCTCTTGCCAGGCCGGCTGAAAATTGTGTCTATTGCCTAATAGGAAATATACAATACCTTCACCCGCCCTACCTCCCCTCTTGAATCACCACCTGACAAATCGAGGGGAAAACGGATGACAATCGACCTGAGTCATTGTCTATATAGAAGCACTGCACACACTCGCATGCACAGTGGGGTTACGGAGTTGGCCACCACTCTTCTTTTCCATCCCCTAGGATAAAGCATACTTAGGGGAAGAATGCTAAAATTCACAGGTATTGTATATTTCCTATTAGGCAATTAAAACAATTTTCAGCCTGCCTGGCAGGAAGGCCGGCAAAATACTCTTTTTTTGCAGTTTTTTTGGTTTTCATTTTAACTGAACTCTTAAATGGTCCGCTTCAAATAGTGGTAAAAGCAAGAGCAAGTTAGGCTGAAGAGGGTGGATAAAACTTTTGAAAACAAGCTGGAAAAGATTGCTCTGTTTTTCCTATTTGCTGCATATCCAGCTTTCTGCAACTTTAGGAGTAATACGCTACACCAAATACGCTATAACAAAAACTTGCAAATTTTCTGCAACCTTTCTAGTTGTTTCTTTAAGGAACAGCCAAAGATACTTGTTCCTTCACTCCTCCACACTTTTACATCAACACACTTTTTTTCATTTAAACTTCCCTCCACTTCACAGTTGGCATTGAGTTTGCTAGCCTTTGTTGTTGGCGTTGCTTATATGCATTGGTGTGCTAACGTTGGTGTCATCGTTTCCAATAACAACAATGGATGTGAGCAGCGCCAGCAACAACAAGGCTAGCAAACTCAACCCCAGCTGTGAAGTGGAGGGAAGTTTGAATGCAAAAAAAGTGTGTTAGAGAGAATTGTGGAACAGTGATTCAAGTTTCTTTGGCTATAGCATGAAGAAAGAAGATAGAAAGGTTCCTGAAAATTGCAAGGTTTTGCTGATGACTTGCGCAATTTTGGTGCTGCGTGTTTACTGTATGTTATTTTATTATGAACATGAACCAAAGCATTTGTGCCTTTCCATCGGTTTTTTGTTCGAATGATTATTTGTTCAGGAATTTGCTATTGCCACATCTCTCAGGAAATAATACAGCAAATATTTTAACATCGTCTGTCTAAACCGATGCCGATGCTCCAATGACTGGCTAATTTCTGATGGCAGATGCTAACATCGGTTCTTCTCCTTTTACTCAGCTATAAAAAGTGTATGGTACTATAAAAAGTGTATGGTAATTTCCTTTTTTTTGAAAGTTGTCAAAAGTTGTAATACTGCACGATGTTAATGGTTAATCATGTGCTAACTTGGTATAGAAGTGAAAAAAATTTCGGTTAAATGTGTTAGCACTTGTCAAAATACGTGAACTGTGATAAGGAATTGAGACTTTTATCTTGTTGGCCGTACAAAAGCCCCATGTTTTGACTTTTCGTTACTTTTCAGAGCAACCGGCTAAGTAAGCTTTCCACTTAGTCGTTGCATCTGAACCACTTTGTCAGATGGTTGCAGCCACTGAGTAGTTAGTTGAAGCCACAGAAAAATTTTTCCAGAATTAAATGCATAGCAAAGCCACTAGTTGCTCAATGTAGTATTTGTTGCGTCTAAATGATTACATATTGTTGTATGAAGCATGGTTTTTAATGTTTAGTTTCCCAATTTGTGTAGGCCTCCTGAGATTGGTCCACTAATACCGCCGCCGCCACCACTGGCTGCAAAGAAGCAGAAATTTATATGCACAATTTGTGATGCCACGATGACATCCCAGTTGCAGTTGGATGCACACTTGATCGGTGTCAAGCATAAGGCGAAGATGTCTGCGCAGCAACATCAAACTGACTCTTTGAAGTTTGGGAAGTGGGCTGGTACCATCAGCACAGTAGCAGGTAAGGGTCTTGCCATAGAAAATTTACTGGCTATGAAAAGCTGGTACTGGGCCATTAAACAAAAATGGCTGCATATAGTAGCTATATAGCAATAATTATTGTTGGTGGTTGAAGTAGCAGAATTGATCTACGCAGGGATTTGGCTGAGTTTATGCCGTATTTTTTAGTACTGTATTACTTGCACTCAATAATTGTGATTTTTCAGTAGCTATTTAACTGTCATGCACTTGCCAGTCGAGGGTGTCTTAGAATCTGTAATCTGTAACTCCTAAAATAGTAATTGTGATTAGCTGGTCTAATCAAACAATTTAGCACCATTAGCAAAAAACACTTTCTCATTACTACAAACCAGTTTAGTGTGTAGGTTTCAGTGTGCAGTCAAGTAGCATCCCTCCCTGGCAAAAAATAATTTTCCCCCAAAAAGGTTTGGCCACGCAAAATTGTGGGATGGATTTGTGCGGCTGCACATTCGTGTGAAAACAACATACCAGGAGATGGCTTCGTATTCGTTTCGCCCTTGTCATAAGTCTTCCTGTAGAGTAGTTCGGTTTACTAAGGAATGAATCACCTGCAGTAGACATCTGCTAGTGAGACTTAAGTACACGGGGTCCTAGCATAAGAAAAAGTATGGGCCACACCTAAGGACATGGAACATGGAAGTGCTTATTCTCTCATCGGATGGTAATGCCCTTCCATCTGATGTGGTTTTACCATCTTTTTCTACATTCTGGAAAAAAATTCAAAAAACAGACTTCGCTGGTTTCGTTAGATGGAGCTAACTACAGCAAATTTCTTTTCTTGTTTGATTTGTGTTGTCGTTTTGTAGACTTCAGCCTATGGCTTGTTTTACTCTTTTTAAACTTAATTTTGGCTTGGAGTCAATGGCTTCTCTGTGGCTCTTCCATGTCCTTTCACTTGATGATAAACTTTTTATTATAATTAATACAGATTCAGGTCACCCTGTGAAGTAGTGTCATATACTTGTCAATGTTCTGCAAAAGAAAATTGTTTTTGCATCCAAATAATTGTGATGGGTTTCACATTTCTAATTGTGAAATCTACTCGCCCTACCCACCACCTTTCATCGCTGTCAGGACTTTGTGGACTCGCCGTCTATGAAGAGCCCTAACGAAGCCAAACTTTACGAAAATTCCATCTGGCTAATGGGGACAAAAAGTAATTTACACTACTTGGGAACATGCGAGTAGTTTAAAGGTGGAAAAATGTTGTATGGGGGGGGGGGGAGGACTTGCCTACCTATCCCTCCTAGTATCGACGCTATTACTTTTGTCTTCATTTGATGGTGGGGGAGTTAGGAATAACGTTATACGGGAGGGGGGGTTAAGCAATTGATGACAAGAGAAATGAGTAAAGGGGATGTAAAACTGCCAATTTTGTGATGGCGTAACACTTAACATTTCCTATGTACAAGAACTACGAAAGAAGAATCAGTTAAACTTTGGCCTAGATCGTTTGACATTTGACATGTGTGGCCGGTATCAACCTAGTGCTCGAGGCCCATGTTTTCCTGGAGAAGTTCATTGCCATGACATTTTCTGTAGCAAAAAGCAGTGATTCTGCAGTATTCTTGTGTCCACCTGAACACTGCATCAGTGATAACTACTCTGCATTTTTCTCTGGAATGCCTCTTGTTTAAACCTTTACCTCAACTATTTCAACAATTTAATTCAGGTGTATTAACAGCAGGGACGACGCTAAAGGGTGGCGAGGGGGAAGGGGAGCACTCGCCTCCCTAAATTTTTGCCCCCGTCCCCCATGAGCAGGGCAAAATTAAACGTTTAAACGAAGAAAATTCTGGTTACTTATTAAGAAAACTACGTTAGTTTCGTTTACAGTGACAGGAAGGTCTTGAGGTTACATCAGTAGAGCCTAGTTGTGAGAATTGTATTATCATTTTTTTTTTCAGCCGAATTTGAATATATTCTGTAAAAAATGGTGTAGAAAACAATTAAGAACGTTGGGTGTAAGAAAGAGAATTGCAAGAGTATTATTTTATTTTTATTTTTAGGGGAGGGGGCTTGCCCCCCCCCCCCCCCCGCTAAAATAGCTGCCCCATTGTCTCCTCCCCAGTAAAGGAATTCTAGCATCGTCCGTGATTAAAAGCATAGCAGCAGTAAACATTCTTTGCTCCGAGCCATTTGTAAGCTTTGATCCAAGATGAGGCGTTTGTGAAGACTCGCAAACATTGTTTGCTACCGGGCCTGCAGTTAGGAGCTAAAAAAAACACTGTCTCTGTTAATGTTGTTCTGTGAACCATGAAGAATCAATAAAGTTATCAATAAAGCTTAGCGAAGTGAAGTTATTGATAAAGCCAACACCTTTGTTGAAATACTGTCCGGAAATTGTGTGGTTGACATTGTGTTACTTCGTTACTTGCTTTCAAGCCCGACATAGTTGTTAATAATAGAAGGGGTGGATGACCCTGTACTATTAATACGAATAATATAAGGCTGCACCGATACCAACTTTACCGATTCGACACCGATACCGATCCGGTTTTAACCAATTTTGCCGATACCATCATCAATGGTGTAATTTTCTGCAAAAGTCCAATAATTATTTTTATAAAAAATATTAAATAGTAATAACTCGCTTCTTTCTCTTGGCATGCATGTCAGAGGTGCAGCGTCGTGTAGATTTCAAATATCGTCACGTCTGTAAAAAAAGTTAAAATAACCCCAAAAGATGTCCAACTGGCTTTCATGTTGTTTGTGAACAGTGGCCCTGTTCGCCCAAATGGCTTTTCAGCTAATTTTTTCAAGTAATTGGTGTAGGTTGTTATTGGTGCAGGTTCCCTCTGTTCAGTTTTTTTTCAACTTTCATTTGCTTTGGGTAAGTTGGCTAGCTGGCGGAATGTGCAACGGTAGTTCTGTATATGCAAGTAGGCCCTCAAACTAACGACTACTTCATCAACCTGTGTTGCTTGAGAAGCCTTGTAAAAATAATACGTTCTGAACTGAATTTTTTTGTTAGTGGTGGGAAATTAAGCTTTCATCCGGCACCTCTATGTTCCTTCAGATGATTGCTTGGATGATTGGTCTAGTGATGTTGGCTTTACTTAGTGTGTTTGGGTTTCCTCTTTTCTTGATCACCGGAATGATTTACATTGTACACATGCTGAGGTTAACTAACTGCTATATTTTTGCAAAAGAGTAATTATAATCTCGGAAGAGTTGTTGTTGGCGACGAGGATCAGGATGTTTCAGGTATCTGTATCATTAGATGACTGAATGATCTGACCTTTTCTGCTGAGAAATGAAATTTATCTTTACCTTTTTAATCATCTTTACTCCTGCTCTTTGGGTCACGTGTACCTTGCTGAAGTTGCTAAGACTTGGGGGTTTAGATTGTTATTGCCTCAAAACTTTTAGTCCACTGCAGTAAGATTGTCATGTCTACCAAGCAGTGTGCTATTTCTTATTTTAAGAATGCCTTTACATTGCGTTGGGCTAGGAAGGTATTCGTCCATTCTGTCTGGGAGTATACACCAGTCCCATTCTATCTGAACTTTGCTGGAGCGTCGAAAAAAGACGCTTTATGAAATTCCTACCGGTTCAGCTCTTTGATAACCCTTGTAACGAATTAATTGTTGTTGTTTACTGCTTATAAATAAAGTTCAGCTTGACACTTCCTACGGTGAAACTTCAGCTTAGCCACTTGCCACTGGCGATGATTCAAATGCATTTTACTCGACAAATTTGGCGACTTTCTGTAGCCATAAATCAGCCTACCTGCATTAACGCAGGGCACAAGATGAGCTTTGTTGAATCTTCAGTTGACAAAAGTTTTATTTTTAATCTACTGAAAAATATTTTTCAAATAGAAATTATCAGTGCATTGCGACTTGCTGCCTTGCTTCCTAGCCATCAGAGGTTTTGTTACACCTAGAGGACATCCGCTGGTCCCTGGGATCATTTCTTTGGATCACTCCCATGTTCTTGTTGTAGAGGCTCCTAAATCCTGTATAGCGTGATAGTGAGTTTTGACGCACCATAGTGAAACAAGATATGCTGCCGAAAATACTGTACGATCTCAAACTGCGGTCTCCAGTCTGCCGTTTACCTTAAAATGTGTGGTGCAATATATCAGGTTGAAGTGGTTGTCTAGTGTTAAATTGTTACTCTGTTAATAATCCTTACGCTATTTCGCTTAGTGAATGCAGCTCACGGTCAAATGGGCAGGTCAATAGCCACATTATTGAATGAAATACCAGTGTTGACAGACTGAATTATTGCAGTTATTGTCAGCACAATGCAGGAAAACTTTAAAAGATGCAATGGGAAGAAAATAATATACACAATTTTAAAAAAAAGTTCCTTTTTCTGCTCCAAAGAAAATCTGTTACTTGTGACGAACCTGTTTTAACAGCAGGCATGTTGGGTTCGCTTTTCCATTAATGAGGCACGGGCATGTCCTGTGCTTTCATCTGATTTATTTCGACTTGAACAAGCGCATCTTGGCTGTGGCCGGCCCCCTTTCATCGCACTGAGAGATTGAGAGACACTGACTTCCGGCACGAGCTTCCGGGTGAGCCCAAGGCTCACTGGGAGAGTGCCGGAGCCACGTGTTGGGAGGGCAATCCCAACACTCTGCCCCCTCTCCGACCATGCGAGAAGGCCGATGGGAGGGCCAAGAACATTTTACTTAGTGGTAAAACAAGGTTGCAAATCATGTTAAATCACACATTGAGCTCAATCCCACATTTTGGATTTTGATTTTACTCCACTCATGATTTTTCTTTACCCTGCAATATTATGGACAACAATAAAGTTCGTCAAGGTTACGTCGACTACTTAGCCTACCTGTGATTTGACAGGGGCACCTTAACAACACATTAACCGTTAGTATGTTTCTCCCTTTTAACCCATAGTTATTCATAGTGTTAGCCTACTTAAACTCTAAATTTGGTACACATTGCATTCCACTGTCCTCCAGAAGGAGAGAAATGGAAAAAAAACTATCAGTGTGGTGCGGAGATGTGGATGGCAGGTTATTGCTGCTGGACGTTGCACACAGTGGAGATGGTGTGCCAAGCATCCGAGCGCAGACCCCCATTCAGTTCTCCCGCTTCATATCCTCAAAAGTTCGGTTGTTGTGTCCACTGGTTGTTGGGCACGCACAAATTCCCAAATTAAAGATTTCCTTCGTGGGAAAAAAAATGGATTGGACCAAAAAATGTTTCACTGTTGCTGAGAGTATGGTTACAGATTCCCGTAGTGCGGTGTGGTGTGCAAACGTCAAATTAATTCGAAAGTTACTTCATGAGTTGTCCCAGCCTTAATTTTCAATCAGTTTCGGTTCTTGTAATTTCTAGTCACCAAATTAGACGTGGCCATCTCCCCGCACCAATGCTGCTCATAATGAAGGAGCATCCCCAAAATGTTGTGTCCGAAACCTTGAAATTTCGACCTGCGTGGGTTTGAGTTGCCTTCTCCGCTCCGAGAGAAGCGAATTATCGGGAGCGACCCCGATACGACTTTTTATATCCTCTCTCTCAGCAGAACCTGATTTCAACTGCCAGCTGGTGCGCACTTGTCCGGGGGACTTTGCACACGCATCAGTTTACTCACAGTAAGCCAATGGAGCATGTTGAACAGTTCTCACTCCACATCAGTCGCACCATGTGACCGATGATGTTTAAAGAAAGGCCTTGCACCAATGCAAGGGAGATTAGTGAGCGCAGTTCGTACAGGCCATCTTGCCAACCCCGCGCATTTACCACTTGCCAAGGCGACCCAAAACTCTTGGTAGCCATATGATCACTGTCACACTAAACACTTTGCCGAAAAACACTGTGGGAAAGGATGGCTGTTAAACCTGAATTCTTCCGAATGGTTAGAAGCACTACACTCCCACTGGTTGCTGACTTTAGCAGTGTAGCTCTCTTGACACTGCCGACCAGCGGGCACCTCCCGTGTCGCTGAACTCCCCTGGGGTGCCACTGTTTCAGCCGTGGCCTTTCCTTTTCTGGCGGTTGTCGCCCAGTGTCGAGGTTGGCCAGTCTGTGTTGGTATCATTGGACCGAAGGCGTTCGCAGTTTCCGTGAACGAAATTGGATCTGACTTCTAGTGCCAGGTCTTTAACCCTCCGCTGGTGATGTGATTTGGACATCGTGTGGTGTTAAGCTTGAAGAGACTCCAGAACAGTAACTTTTCTTCGTCATCCTGAAGCAGTTCGATTTCCTCGTCACTGTCTTGTTCATTGCCTGTGATGGCTCTCCTGATGTTGTCATATTTGACTTTAATTTTCCCCCTGCAAACTTCGAATTAATTGTGGGGACCCACCAAGCTCTACCGTGTGCACCGTCGGTGTTAGCCCACACAGTAATTCCGGCCTGTCTGGCCATTGCCCACGCCATTTGTGGAGCCATGTCATCGAAGCGTACGGGGCACTGTTTTCCGTATGCACTGTATACATCGGGTGGGCTGGGGAACGCCCAAATGCGGCGATTTTCCTAGCCTCCTTCTCGTACCTAGCTAATGTGCAGAAACACTTGGTGTAGGGCAATGCATGATTTTTGTCGCACCTCTCCTCGCTGAGCTTTTGAACGTGGTCCCAAATATTACAGTTTCGCGGTGACCAGTCGTTTGTTTTGGTCCAGCCTGCCTCACGGTTTCTGGCTGTTCCCATGTTACTATTGTCCTGTTCTCGGGTGAATTTGGTAGCTATTATTTGAATTTTCACTTGCACCCGGAAAATGTTACAGTGCCTGGATGTGGTTATGCTTCGAAAGTTCGTTGCATTTCATAGTATTTGCATACGGTGATGTCACTATTTTAATTGGCTCGTATGTTCGTCTCGCCGTCATCGCTGTTAGTCGACGCTGAAACTTGCTTCTTTAAGCGCGCTCTTCCGTTTCCGCCTCTCTGCGAGCTCGCTTTTGCTGTTTCCACTTTGGGTGCAGCTTCCGGCATGGGCACGTTCTGAAATGGCTCACCTTTGGGCTCATCTCTCGGTTCGTGATTACGTTGGGGCTCTGGTGTGGTCGCTTCGGCGTCTGATTTTATTGAAAGAGTGCTTTGAGTTTGCGGATATGTGTTCTAGTAGAGCCGTGTAAATTTGGATTCGTTGACCGATGTTTTCAATTCGTCGTTGAATTTCTTTCTCTATCGAGTCGGACATTGTGTGATGCAGTGGTCGCCATGGCGATGTGGTGGTTGTCGCCTTGCACATATCTCTAATAATGGTCGAGCAACACAGTTTTTTCTTCTTTACAATAAAATTCACTCACGTACCCGAAAATGCTGTGGATCGTGGTTAGTCTTTCACCGAATCGTCACTGCTCGTTATTGTTGGTTGGCTCGTTAGTGCCTTGAGTGTTTCGGCGGTTGACGATCCCTCGTGGCTGCATTCCTCTGTTATGAGGTACTTGTTGATTGTCACACACTGTCCAAATTTTCTCCGCGATCGTACCTGTGGTTTATGTTTTTTCCTTCCTTACAACCCGTTAATGAAGCTGAGGGTCATCTTCACATTCCACAGCAGACGACATCCTATACGCACCTCTCAAAATAGCGAAAACCAGTCCACAATTTTCACAAATTTTCGACAGCTTTGAAAAATGTACAATAGAAAATAAAAATTTCTCCTGCTATCTTCTTCAGGTGACAAAATAAAATAAAAATACTAGTTATATCACACTGTACTGTCCGACGCTGATTTGAACGAAACACGCACGTGCGTAGCCTCCAAGAAATAGAAGGCCCGCATCTAAACGTCTTTCTTGCTACCCCACCATGCTCGCAGCCGCTCTGCCAGATCTCTCCTCACCAAATGCTGGATTGCTGGTGTTGAAGTTGGTTGGAGGTTCATTAGCTCTCTCCATTTTGTGCCTAACTATGGCTAGTAACTCGAGGCGTCGTAAATGTTTATCACTAACAGAGTTTGCCTTAATCAGCGTTGTAGTCTTCTCCCAATCAGTGCTGTGTCTAGTGGCCATGTGGTGGGCTGCCACGCTGTTTTCCTCATCCTCTTTCCTGGTGTCTGCCATATGTTGTCTAACTCGATTTATTACACCGTTCCTCGTTTCACCTATATATACAGCGTCACAGCCACCACAGGGAACACTATATACTCCTTCTCTTACATTCACTATTTTGTTCAAGGCTTCTTCCTCCTTTTTCCTCACTTCCGTTCTAGTATGCACTTGGTGTATGTTTTTACCATTCTTTTTCATAAGCCTCTTTGTTACACCTTCTGGGTTTCGAAAAAAGGCATTAAAACCCTGTTGTTTCAGCAACTTTACTAGCTTTTCGCTATGCTCTCTCAGGTATGTCACTCCTATTCACCTCGGTTTGCTTCCTTCTCTTCCTCTTCCTTCATTCCCTACATCTTCCTTTTTCTCCCTTCTTTCTCTCTCCACCTTCATCACAGTTTTGGCTTTTTTCATCAAAGTGTTTAGCAATCTTGGAGGATATCCCAGCTTTACAAATCTTTCCCTTCCCAAATCTTTCACATCTTCAAGGAAGGTCTTTTCCCCGGTGGCTGTCATGGAGTCCCTAGCTACTCAAACTCGTTTCTATCAATGGGTCGCAGCTGGCTCCTCGGATGCCCGGACTCGTAGGCTATCCCTCTCGTCGTGACAGAAGGCTTTTTGTAAGGCCTCTACTCAACGGTACCTCTTCCTCCTAGCTGGAGCTGGCTGTCCAGGAACGGAATCCTCCCTTTCACCTCCTCCTCACACTTAAGTTTCAGGTCTTCCCTCCACTCATTCAGCTGCTCCAACACCCTACCCACATCCACTTCTTCAGGGCTGCAACAATATCCTCCACAAATCTCTTTTACAGCTTCACATTGGGATTCCCCTCCTGGACGTACTTGTCAAGATGCCGGAGGACCAGCTTGGCAAGAACGGGGGAACAGGAGTACCCCGTTGGGGATCCCTTCACCTGCTGAACACCCTTCCTTCAAACTCCACATAAATGGATGCTAGTGCTACGTTCAGGAGCTCCTTATCTCTCTCATACACCTCCTTCTCGATTCCCCTCTTCTCTGCAGACGCTCTAAGCATTTCCAAAATTAGCCTGTGGGGAAGACTTGGAAATAACTTAACCAAATCAAATGAAACTAAGACCTCGTCACTTTTCAATTTTACACCTTCTAGAGCTTCCAGCAATTCCTACTTGTGCTTCAGTCTGCTCGGCCTCGCTACACACTTTTTCATAAGACCTGCCACCTTCCAGTCCAGTTTTTGCGCAAATCCACCCTTTGCAGATGTAATCAACCTATATGGCCTTCCTTCCTTGTGCATCTTAATTTGTGCAAACACACTCGGTAATTTTTGTGGATGTTGTGGTCGCAGCTCTTCCAATTCACCCTTGCTGAGGTATCCTTCTTCAAACAATCTCGTCAAGCTAAATACAAAGTCAATCAGCGGCACATTCCCCAGATCTTTTCTTTTTTCACATACATCCCAACTCCACCAAATCTTTTTCATCATGTACTGGCTTATCAACAGCAACCGTGGCATTTGCTTTGTCGGTCTTACAAATCACAATCTCAGGGTCCTTCTCTAGCTTCCTCAACGCTTCAACTTCTGCCCGCATGAGACTGTTAAACACTTTGATGAAAGAAGCCAAAACTGTGAAGAAGGTGGAGAGAGAAAGAAGGGAGAAAAAGGAAGATGATAGGGGATGAAGGAAGAAGAAGAGAAGGAAGCGAACTAAGGCAATAGGAGTGAAATACCTGGGAGAGCAGAGTGAAAAGCTAGTGAAGTTGCTGAAACAGGGTTTTAATGCCTTTTTTTCAAAACCCAGAAGGTGTAAAAAAAAGAGGCTTATGAATAAGAAAGGTAAAACTAAAAACATACACCAAGTGCATACTAGAACGGAAGTGAGGAAAAAGGAGGAAGAAGCCTTGAACAAAATAGTAAACCTAAGAGAAGGAGTATATAGTGTTTCTTGTGGTGGCTGTGACGCTGTATATATAGGTGAAATGAGGAAAGGTGTAAGAAATCGAGTGAGACAACATGTGGCAGACACCAGGAAAAAAGATCAGGAAAACAGCGTGGCAACCCACCATATGGCCACTAGACACAGCATTGATTGGGAGAAGACTACAACGCTGATTAAGTCAAACTCTGTTAGTGATAGACATTACGATGCCTCGAGTCAGTAGCCATAGTTAAGCACGAAATGGATGGGAGAGAGCTAATGAACCTTCAACCACCTTCGACACCAGCAATCCAGCATTTGGTGAGGAGAGATCTGGCAGAGCGGCTGCGAGCACGGTGGGGTAGCAAGAAAGACGTTCAGATGCGGGCCTTCTATTTCTTGGAGGCTACGCACGTGCGTGTTTCGTTCAAATCAGCGTCGGACAGTACAGTGTGATATAACTAGTATTTTTATTTTATTTTTTTTTTTGTCACCTGAAGAAGATAGCAGGAGAAATTTTTTATTTTTTATTGTAAATTTGTCAAAGCTGTCGAAAATTTGTGAAAATTGTGTACTGGTTTTCGCTATTTTGAGAGTTTCGTATAGGATGTCGTCTGCTGTGGAATGTGAATCGATTTACTCTCAGTGTTATCGCAGCCATTATGCTATATTTCGAGTGAGGGTCGTCTTGTGCTTTGATCTGGTTTATTTCGACTTGAACTAGCGCATCTTGGCTTTTGCAGGCCCTCTTTCATCGAACTGAGAGATCGAGAGACACTAACTTCCGGCACGAGTTTTCGGGTGAGCTCAAGGCTCACTGGGAAAACGCCGGAGCCACGTGCTGGGAGGGCAGTCCCAACAGGCAGGCCAACTGATCCATGACTAGGTGCTTCCGGATTGTGAATGAAGATTATTACAAAATTTGTAACATTCTAATTTTTTGAATTTTTAATTTTTAAATAAAACATTTCTGAAATAATAATGTTAACACCCTTGATCATCGATTGTTAAAAACAGATTGTTACACACATTTCAGAATCAAAATCCTGTACAAGTATTCTTGCGAATTTTCAATAGACGACGTCGTCTGTCTTTATCAGGCGTAACCTACACTGCTCAAACTTTCAAAGCGACTCACGATGCAGTGGACGAACAAGCAAATTTCAGTAAATTCAAACAGTGTCACACGAGACTCACCAACGCACACTTTCACAATAAATATAGTCTACTATCTACAAATTTCAACTACTAACTGTAGTCGTCATAAGGCACCTTAAAGGTAAGTTTGAACTCTTGTTTACATTTCGTTTTTCAGTCCAATACACGGTTCGAATTTGTAACTGCCGCTGTCTGCTGCCTACTATATTCGGTCGTCATTTCTACACCCTTGCCTACTGTATCACGCGGGCTGTTCTTTACACACAATCTTCCACTCTACATTGAGCTTCTCTCGCAAGTCTTTTCCAATCAGGTTTGTAACATTAGGAAATGGTGGGCCTTGCACATTCATAAGCAGGATCTGCCTGTTTACATGAATCTTAATTGCAATGGACTCAAAGGCATCTTAAATGGTTGTCCCATTTCGAATTAGATTTAATCAGTGTCACCAATTTGCCCCACTCTACATCATGCTGCCTTTCCGTGCAGTGGACTGCAACGCCGTTATCAATAGCATTATTTCTAACATTCCCCATATGTTGGCTGAGCCTCGTTCATATTCCTTTTCTCGTCTCGCCAATGTACACAGTATCACAGTCCTTGCATGGTACTCTATGTGCAAAGCCCATCATTTCCTAATGTGTCAAACCTGATTGGAAAAGACTTGCGAGAGAAGCTCGATGTTGTGGAAGATTGTGTGTAAAGAACGGCCCGCGTGTTACAGTGGGCAATGGTGTACAAATCGACTGACTGTAGTAGGCAGCGGACAGTGGCAGTTACGAATTCAAGCCGTGTATTAGACTGATAAATGAAATGTAAACAGAGTTTGAACTTACCTTTTAGGTGCCTGATGATGACTACAGTTCGTTATGGAAGTGTGCATTTGTGAGTCTCGTGCGACATTGTTTGAATCGTTGTAGTGTTTAACAGTATAATGAATAACGGTGTTTTCAGTAAATGTTTTCATTGGAAAAACTCCGGCTTCGGTTTCGACCTGTGGTTCAATTTCTTGCTTGTTTATCAGTACTTTTACCAATGGAGGTATTTGCTGTGGGCTCACAGTCATGATAAATGTAGCGTCGTGTTCCTGTGATAAGTAGCTTGTAGTTTGCAACGTGTGTTTCTTTTGTAAATTGCCTTGGCGGCATGCACTTGCAAAATGGTCGAATTTTTGCAGATGGCATACTGCTTTCCTTTTGCTGGGTAGGGATGCACCGATGTGCTCAAATGCCGATTCCGATGTTGAAAAAACATCGGCCGATAACTGATTCCGATAACTTGTGGTCCGATGTTTAAGAAACTAAAATGAAACTAAGTTACATTTTTCATTGAGTCAAAAATAATTAAGAGGATTTCAGAAATAAAATTAAATTTTTCTGTAGGCCTAAAATTTAGCTCTCGGAAATTAGGTGTAAGCACAACTGTCACAAAATGATTTATAAATTTGTGGATTTCCGATGTTCCGATGACCGATGTAGCCAAAAAAGGCCGATATCCGATGGCAACATCGGTGCATCTCGATTGCTGGGCACCATCTTTCATTGTGTGGAAATTGTCCTCTACAGGAATAACAAGGGCTTCCCTGGCGTGGTGGTTTTTGACCATTTTTGTCATTCCCATTTTCTGACCATTTTTGTTCTTCACCTGTTCGGTTTTTTTCTTTAGCCTTATATTTTTTTTTTTTTTGTAATAAGTTTACACTTTCGTCTTAAGCTGTTTCCCTGTTTTTCATTTGGGCTGCCTGCCAATTTGATAATTTTAGGGCCCTGCCCATCTCCAGAAATTCTGCGAAAGGGCATTTTGTAGTGCCTCTGACGAAGTAGTGATGATGTGCCATGCTGAATGATTCATGACTGTACTACTTCTTCTGGGTATGCAAAGTTACAGTTCTTTGCTAGTTTTTAATTTAATTTTATAATGATCTGTGCGTTCGCCTGGATTCTGCTTTATGTTCCGAAGTAAATACTTACGAATCGATAATCGATGCATTATTGTGGTTAAACGTGGGTAGTTAATGATGTTTTCGCACTGTCGTAATTGTCTTCCCCTTCAGTGAGTTGTGATAGTTTTTCCTTGGATCAACAGTGTCAAATGCAATCAAATATCTCTAGACGAGTTATCCATTCTTATCACCGCTTGCCAGTGGTTGTCCTATCGGACACATCGAATGCAGGAATGTGGGTGCAGTTGCTTGCGCAATTTTTTTTAGCATGTCTTTTCTGATGGATCCGTTATCATAACTCACAGAAAAATGAAGTTCTCACCATATTGCACAATGTCAAACCTCTTTCTGGGAACGTTTCACTTAATCGTCGCCATTGTATTAACTGTCGTCAGTTGCTGTTTGTAAATAAAGTTCAGCGAGACACACGCTACGGTACTTGCGGCACTTCTTTTTTACTTACCACTGATCTCCATTCACACATCTATATCGCATGCAAATGCACTACCGTGATGACAATAGTGGTGCCACCTTATAATAATACAACCCTTTCTAGGTTTGAGCACTAATGCACGATTAATACGGCTGGGACTTAGGATGTGATTTGCTCTTGGGTCTGATTTTTTTATGTTGGGTTTTTTTTTTTTTTTTTTTTTTTTTTTACTTATCCTTCCGAGGGTTTCAGAATTACTAGCTGTTTTCCAGTCACCCCGTGTCCAGGGAGTTTTTTCATCTCTGGCCGAGCAAAGCAAGCTAACACCTTAGACTTGACTCTTGGGTCTGATTTTTTGTGTTGGTTATTTCATTCGACATTCCGGGGGTTTCAGAATTGTCTTCCAGTCACCCCCTTTGCACATACAGCCAGGCTAGTGAAGCAAGCAAGCACCTTGTACTTGGACCTCATGATTTCGGATTCCCTCCATGTTGCATTCAGAAACATTTTACTGCGTCTTTCCGGTTTTTTGTGGAACTGAACTGTTTCAGGGTATTTTCACTCGGTGTGCTCTTCACCCACCCTTTTTTTTTTTTGTAAAGGCAGTTCATCCGTCCCTCTTTGGAGGTTTCTTTGGAACGTTGACATATCCAGACGTTTGTTTAGTTGGCTTTTAATATTAATCTTCGTTCTTTTCGTATTTAAGGTGGCATGCCGTAATGCTTTTATTTCACTGTTTCATATTTTGTTCATCGGAACTTATTATTGGCAATTTGTTTTATAGAATCGGTACTGGCGTATCTGATAGTTTACAGAAGGGAACTTTGAACATTTCTGTTAGGGGGAGGGGTGACAGCCTGTGAATGCCTTGGCTGTGAAAGTTGCAGATCTGTCCCTTCTCTTCTCGTTTCTATGGAATTCTGTTATGAATAAAGGAGTAGGATAAGGTGTGAAATCCTGTGTCCATCCGTGCCAAAGCTCTCCAGATTCCTTGAATTTTTCTTCCATTAGCTATCCACAGGTCGTTTTGTTAGATCCGTCCTTTCTCTTGTTAGCAGGCACATAATATCACACATGACCTTTTCTCGACTTGTTCAAGCATTCTGGGAGCGCATATACTGAGGGTGTGACACCTCCGTTTAGATTGGGGTTTAACATATCTGTAATGTGTGGTCCAGTGGCAACCCGGACCACTGCACTATGACGGAGCTTGGCGCTAATGACCTGGCCGTTGACACGCCATTAACCCTCAATTCCCCCCTCCCCCTAACCTGGGATCATCCCTTCGTACGTTTCATAGCATGTTGGGAAGGTCATATGGGCAACCTCTTTAAGCGTCTTTCTCCTGCTCACCCAAAAGTAGGTGTTCTCTTTTGCTTTGGCCGCAGGAATGCTGCAGGGTGACCAGAGCAATGGTAAGGGTCATGACGTTCCTTTTTGCTCCTGAAATCTGAGTGAAAGGTCACTGCCGGAGGAGATGCCGAACACCATCTTTGTGAATGGTCTTTCGACACTAGTGGGGGAGCTTTGACTTCAATACGGTACTGGGAGTGTAAGAGCCCAGGTATTATCTTGAAGTCACAGGCCGGCCACTTGGATGAATCCCCCCTTAGATGATCATTTGGAAAACCAAAGGTGCCGGGGTATTGAGATATATCTGGGAGTCTCGACGCATCTGAAGTTTCGACTGTCGTGAGAGCCATAATAATGGTGGAACCCAGAGGGAGCAGGGATGGACTTGCTATGCTTCAAAATTGACAAGAACTCCGGCCAACATTGCCAACTCCAGCCAACCCATGGTGGCACTTTGATTTGTGAAGTTATCAAAAAGGCCCTCAAACTGTAACCCGAGTTGGCTGACTGCTTACGAAGTGCCACAAAGGGCAAAGTGCTGCAACCAGTGACACCTGACCTGTGGGGGGATTTCATATCGTGTATGTCATGTACGTTACCACTGATCTGTACATGGAGTATGGTGACAGTGAGCACCCATACTAGCTTGTAATTGTGTCCGCTAGGATAACTCTTCATCAGGTTAGGCAGTAGAAAACCAACGTTGAAGGCAGATGTATTAAATCAATGATTGAATTAAGTTCCCTAGAGTTATATTTAAGTCACACACTGAACATTACATGGTGTCAGGAGTGAATTCTACAGCCTAGTGGCCCAAGAACTCTGGAAGAAAGCTAAGTGATTCAAAATGTCAAAATTATTAAAAGCTCCAGCATCATTTGCGCTAGGCCCAATTCCTGTTGATTTGTGAAGAAAATAGCTCCAAAGCTTTGAGAATTTTTCCTCGCAGTTAACTTGGGACGAAAGCCAGTAGCGGCCTAGCGGGGAACATTGCTATATATGTTGGGAGATGATGGTATGGGACGTTATGATATAATGACATTGGAGGAGGAAGGAGATGAATTAACAGTCAAAATAATGCTTGATAAATTTGGAGAGTGCTATGAACCTTATACAAATATAACTTATGCTAGATGGGTGTTCTTTTGGACTATGCAGAGTGTGGGAAGCTTTGATAGTTCGTGACAGAACTAAAAACAAAGGCAGCAGACAGTGAGTTTGAAAATTTGAAAGATTCACTGGTGAAAGACCAAGTTGTACTTGGAATTTTGGGTGAGCCATTTCTTCAGAGATTGCTGCGGGAGCCAAAGTTAACACTTGTAGAAGCCGTACAGTACTGCACTACAGCAGGTACTGCAAAAATGCATAGCGATAAAATGGTTGCCATAGATAGAAACCAGTGGAAACTCTATGAATTCAAGTTACGGCAAAGCCTCAGCAGAGGGCTACCACAGGGCACATAATCGGGGAGAGCATACTCGAAATACAACTAAAGACAGCAATAATTTATGCTCTAGATGTGTAACAATACATCAGCCTAGGCAGTGCCCAGCTTTTGGAATGCGGTGTCCAATGAAAGAAGTCACTTCGCAAAAAGCATGCCACAGCACGAAAACAATAAGAGCAGTTTATATGGATGACGGTGAATACGAGGAGAACAAAGTTGAGGACCACTCCGTAATGTACATCAGCTGCGTGCAAGCCATAAAATCTTTACATCTAAAAAGTGACGAGTGGGTGGAAAAATACTGGCAAGAGGTGTTTACTGTGGCGTGAGTAAGACATGCGATTCAAAGTTCACATTTCACCACTAATAAATGAACAATCTTAAAACTTTGTCCACTTGAATTTTCGGTGGAATAACGCAGCGTCCACCTTCTTCAGAAGTCCAGGCAAAAAACGAAGTAATGAATGAGGTTCACATTGCTTCAGGCTGTGTCAGAATCTCGAGTGGGTGTAGGTGATGCCAATACATGGAAATAAAACCCTGACCTTACTAGATATGTGGTCCAAAGCCTGTGTCATGCAGTGGAAAATAATAAGGATTGGAAGAATCTGCCAATACTAAGCCCGTCACCAGTGACACTGGTCATGTACTGTCGTAACCGAGTGCAAAAGGTGAATGCACCTTAGAGTGCGCAGTAACACACAAGTATGCAACATCTCTTTCCAACTGGCAGAAGTGCAGGGTCCAATCCTCAAAGTGGGGCTGAGGCAGTAAAGATGGGTGTGTTTAGAGAGTGCTTATGCAACCAGTTAGATCAGTGAGCCTGAACCCAGGGGCCATAATTCAGGATTATAGAGATGTCTTCAGTGTAACGGGAAAACTACCATTCGTTTGTTGTATTAAATTAAAAGCAGATGTACGCCTGTAGTTAGTGCATCTGGGATAATTCCATTAGCATTGCTTCTCAAAGTGGAGGTGGAATTGAAGAAGATGGTAAGAGTTTGGAGTTCTAGTGTGAGAAACCGAGCCAGCTGATTGGGTGCACCCAATTTTGGTAAGAACTAAACCAAATGGAGACGTCAGAATATGTATGGACCATTGGGAACTGAATAAGGTTCTAAAGAGATCACGTTTGCAGCTATCAACAGTAGAAGAGCTATTCGCCAAAATAGGGGATGCTCAGGAGCGTAGCGAAAAGTGGGGGGGGGGGGGGGGGGCATCTTGCCCCTCCCCAACTTTGCTCAAGGCCGCAAAAGTTAGGGAAAATCAAAGCTGTTTGGCTCAGCGAAGTTATAATACTGACAGTTAACAGCATTTTCAACTTTGATCTGACTTTATGTATGCAGTTTATCAAAATAAAAAGTAAATATTTCTCTTTATTTAGATCCAGAAATTATAAATTCCATCGCAGAATCCTCCTCACTGTGTTACAGAGGGGGATACCCTTCTTTGTCCGCCGCACGTTTTAACCTACTCATTTGCATCTAACTTTACCTAATTACTGCAAAAATTACGCCACTTCCTGTTGTCTTTTCGCTCTCTGTCTCCCCTATTACCATGACTGTCCTTTTTTGCCGCGGCACAGTCGGACGTGTTAGTGTGTTGCGTCCGTGAAAAACGTGAACCATCGTTGGTTTTTGAAGTGAAGTTTCACGGATTATGGGCCAAGCTTGCAACACGATGCTAAGGGACAAGCTGCCAAAGACAATTCGTATGGGTTACCCGGAGGATTTAGGTGCGGATGGGAAAAAGATAGACCGTCAAGTGGTCGGTATGCCTACTACTTCGGAGGAGAACAAAGATGGCGGCGCTGCGAAGTCGGTGGTTGCTCGGCCGCCATGTGAGCCTGCTATTCCGTGGGGCAGTTTGGTGGAATCGATAAATGCACTACCCGATTTAATGGGCTGTGAAATGCAGTTAACTTTGACACAGGTGAGAGTGTAACCGGCGTACATCGACGGCAACACGCAATCTACGGAGCAAGCGCTCCCTGGGTGCGCCTTGCCGTTAACAGAGCTGTTGTGCGCATGCTGCTAACCACCGCATACACGCGGGAGTTGGCACAGCGCCCAACAGTCGGGTGCGAGAGTGTTCTATTGTTCGACTCCAGTTAGAACCGGATCGCGCCGGCTTAGCCGTCATCCTTTGGTTTCGAGGCTAGGACTCGGGCAGCTATATAACAGCTCGATCCTGGCCTCTCAGCAATTGGTGTTTGGGGTTCGGATTGAACGGTCAGAACCTCTTGAGCCTACAGGGTCAGTCAGAAGGGTAAATTCTGGCTGATGCCTAATATGTAATGCTATTGTGTGCAGTCCCCTAGCTGTACAGTAAGAAGTAAATTGGAATTGAGCCTTGTCTTGAAACTAATCGTCTACTTCCTTAGCAACCTTACAAGAGAAAGTGGTAGAATGCGAGAAACGAGTACGAGTGACGATGTGTGGTTGAATACTGGTGTGGTGGATGACTCACGGGCTGCGTCACGGGAAGTGAAACGGGTGGCGGAATGGCCGCGCCGTAGAGAGATGATTCGAAATATTGACGCCTGGGCTGGCGAGGAGAATTTAAACAAGGGTTTTGAGGATTCTGTATTAGCTTTGGATGAGAGAAATTTTGAGCGATGTTTGGAACGAATGTGGTGGTGGGGCCGATGGGGCCGGAGTTGGATTAATCGAAGTTTCTTGTCAGAACTTTTTCAGTGCGGTTTGCAATATCGTATCCACATAGTAGGATATTTGTCGGCGATCGCTAGGTTTCAGCTGCCAGGCAGGACCGGGATTGTGACACAGCACCCTATGATGAAGCGTTTCGTGCGAGGACTATTCCAGAAGCGGCCGCCGTCACTGAGGTATGTGGCGATTTGGGACTTGCGGATGGTCTCTGGGTTTCTACGGACTTTGCACCCACCGAAAGAATTATTACTACGTTAGTTGACGTACAAGGTTGTGATGATGTTAGCAATTTGTGCGGGTAATAGGGCGAGCGAACTGGCTACACTTAATTTGGACTGGTGTAATTTTTCGGCAGAGGAAGCCGTTTTTGTCATGCGGGACCACAAAACGGGCTGCAGTGGTGCACCATTTTTAGTACTCCGCCTGCAAAAGAACAGACCCTGGATAGGTCGCTGGACGTCGTCCGTTAACATGGCATCTTACATCAGACGTACGAACCCCCTGCGGGATCGGCTAGCCTTTGCTGAGGGTGAGAGGCCCACGCAGCTTCTTTTGTCATATGTGCGGCCACACAAGCCTGTGGGTACGAAGACTGTGGCAAGGTGGCTGTGTCAGGTGTTGCGCGACTCCGGGATAGACACTACGCAATTCCGAGCTCACTCCTAGAGGGTAGCAGTGGCTACAACTGCAGCTTCCTGTGGCGCTTTGGCATCCCAAATCATGGCATCAGCGAACTGGTCCTCTGTATCGATACCCACTACAGGAGGGAAGTACTTCCGAGCCTGGCGGGGACCCTGCTGCAACGTCTGCAGGCTAGGAACCAGATACGGTAAACAGGTAAGGCTGGCAGCGCCACATCTAACTAATCTATCCCACACTCTAACACAGTGAGGAGGATTCTGCGATGGAGAAATGAAGATTCACCCAGAGAACTTGTTTGCGCCAGGAGAATCTAAGTTCTCAGAGTCGAATTCGACGAAACTGTGTTATAGTTACTGGCTTACAGTTACTGCCCGCCCGCCTCCCTGGCGTTGGCAAGTAGGCTAGCCACAAAAAACGAAAGTGATGGTAATAGGGGAGCCTGGCAGCGAGGAGATAACCGGAAGTGACGTAATTTTTTGATTAATTAGGTAAAATTAGAGGCAAATGAGTAGGTTAAAACGTGTCACGGACTAGGAAGGGTATCCCACACTGTAACACAGTTTCGTTGGATTCGACTCAGAGAACTTAGATTCTCCTGGCGAGAACTGGGAGAAACTTCATTTCTTGTTTACATGCATATTCTAGTTTTGTTACGGAGACCTTAACTGCTTAAAGCTGTATTAGCAGTCGGGTACGATAACAAAAGAAGAGAAGACGCTGGATATAGGGTTGGATGCTTCTCCACGTAAAGATTCCTCCCTCCTCCCCAGAAGAATGAGTTCATTCTTTATCAACATGTTTACCAGTCGGTACCAGACCATAATTGCCTTCTGATAGATCAAAGCTGAACAGTCGGCACCACGACTATGGCCTGATTTACGCGATCGGACAGCTTCTTAGCAGCCAATAGGTCCAGGAAAAAGAGTTGGAGTGTCACGAATATGGAAGTAACTGTCATTTTAATAGTGATCATTAAAAAAAACAGTTGCCTCAAAAGAAAAACTGCAAGTAAAATAAAGTGTTGTTCCATCAAATTCATTTGAGATAACCCCAAGAAAAACCAACGCAGAAAAAAAGACTAGGTAATTCTAAAATTTCATCAAGTCTAAATTAGGTGATGTGATCCAAACTAGGAACCGACTCAGCTTAGTTTAACAGCCAACCGAGCAATTAGGTATTGGGTATTAAAAAATATACAAGGTGTTATAGGTATCCTTGACAATACAAATTTTTGACAATAAAAAAATATTAAACATTTGCCGACTCTAGCTAAAAAAGAAAACTGTTTTAAGGTTTTGTGTTGTTTTTAGAGTCGATTTAGACTCTAATGCGAACGGTTTGTCTGTGTGTCTGTCTGTGTGTTCGCGCTATAACGTTTTAATGAATTATCTGATTTCTGTCAAATTTTTCCCACAGATTGTATGGCACATTTCTAGGTCTAAGTTATAAAATGGTTCGAATCCGTTGGGGAAATCCTCTATGCAAATGTACGAGGTTCGTTATTTTTTCTTCAGCCGGCTGACGTCATTTCATCCATGGCCAATCACTGGGAACTATGTAGCCTTCGTCAGCAGCTGACGTCACCGCCAACCGACCAATGACTGGCAACTTGCTCAAATTATTCTACGGGTCATTGACCTACGTCAATGATCCGCAGAATAATTTGAGCAAGTTGCCTGACTGATATGTACGAAATTACTGGATATCACCGCATGCGAAATGTTTTTATGACTTAGTACTGAATAACTTCGGTATTTTTTTTTTTTGGGTGGGGGAGAAGAAATATTTAAAGCAACTTCTACGTTACATTTGTTTTTTTTGGTTTTTTTTTTTTGGGGGGGGGGGGGGGATAGCGAATTCTTAAACTACTTTTGGGCTATTACTTTTTTATCTCGTTAGTTTCTACATATCGGTCGTTCGGGGTGGCAACGTCGCCTAGGGATAAATGAAATATCAAAACGCCGGGGCTAAACGGTTTGGAGGCCTCCCGTGTCATAAAACTGCCAAACGACACTGAATATTTTTAATGTTGAGCCGCCATACCACGCCGTCGCAACTGATCAAAAAATAGAAACGCAAGCGGCCACTGGTATTAGGTGTTGCGTACTCGTTGTGGAACCGTGGCCAAGAAATCCTTTGGGTTTTGGGGTTGTATTCTTTAAGGAGGGATAATTGGTCACTGGTGTTAGACAATTAGTAGTCATACCGATCGTTGTATTCGCAAGAGAAAACAAATAAACTCTCACTATAATTGGTTTAAACAGGCTTATTGAATACTACGATAGGCCTAGTTGAAATACCAAATTTATAATAATAGCTATACATTTGTACCGAAAATTGCTGCAAATAAAGCAGCTTGTATGTCTGACGTGCCGATTCCCGTTTTTCCGAATTCCTTTTCGCCGAGTTTTAATCCGCATCTTAAAATCCGCGTTTCACCGAATTTTTTCTTTTCCAATAACGTGCCTTGCTCGTGCTGCCGCGCTCGCTGCGGCTAAACATATAACATTAGAAACTGCAACTAATCACAATTTTCTTCCAATTAGGAATGTATCTTTAACTTCTCCAACTTTAAATTTTTTAAGTATATTTTAATTCAGCGAAACGGGATTCGGCGAGAAGGGAATTTCCCCCTCGCTGAATTTTAATCACGCTTAGTTTTCGGCAGACCGGAAATTGGCGAACCGGGTATACACCGCTTTTACTGAAGTGCTACAATTATTCTTTCGTTACACCGTGTTATTTGAACACTACAGTGAAATTTCTTCACTGTGTGCTGTTAAATTAAAAATGGTCGTAATAATATAAAGGTTGGAATGAACAAAAAAAAAGACTGAATGGTGATACATAACAGAAATAAAACTAGATCCTATTTTTAATTAAATTACTAGATTTTCATACGTAAAAACATAGCAGTAGGTACGGCAGTCAGTTCATATATACACCAGGGATCCAGTTTCTTGATAAAAGAACAATTAAAAAAAAGTGTGTATGAAATAAATGAAAAAAAAATTGTAATTCACTACTGGTCGAGACACATCGAAAGCGCACTGTATTTAATAGGTAACTTCTTGAATGGAACAAACTTGTGATCGTGTGTTCCCTTTTCTTGATAACGATACCTTTAACATGCTTCCTGCCGTGCAAAAATCAGAGCCTCTCTCTAGTCTAATATTCCTTCAATCCAATTTTGTATTTTCGTAACCCCTTTTTACACAAACTGGTTGATGATTTCCTACAGGAATGTAGTTCCCATCAGAGCATTGCTACAGCCAAGCACAGGATCTCCTACCATTTTTCTTATCGCCTTTCATTAACCCGGGGGGGATATCCCTGTTTAAAAGTCTATGGGGACGTGCAAAAGTTAAAAAGAAAGTTCTTTAGATTTTTTGGAAAATCCGCCATCTCTCAAGTTAACTTTCTGTATCTGCCCTTAGTCAAGGGATAGAAAAGAGTCTTTTTTTACTACTATCCTAAAATACTTACCTGTATTTTATTTATGCTTTCCAAGTTTGGAAATGCCTTTCGTCCCAACCTTTGATTTAAACGCACTCCGGGCCCTTGCAATGGCGCTCCCTGGGGCGCATGACCGCCGTTAGACGGCGCCCCTTTCCCGCTACTCGTCACAGTTTGTTTGGGACGCGACGAGTAACGTCGCATCGTTTTTCGCTCAGCCGAATAGGCCTAAAATGGCGGATTGTAATCGTTCCTGCTTCGGGAAAGAGGGAAGGCTATTCGAAAGAAGACTAGACCTGAAGGATTGCCGTCTTTTCGGATATTATGTGGAGTGTTGGAAGATCTAGAGTGCCAGTTTTGCCAAGAACTGGTGATTCTGGAATTGGCAGAATGGGACAAAGGAAGTTGGGCGCGAACGGCGCCCATTGGCGATGTTTATCGTCAAACGTAACCACGTTCGTCTATGTTTTAACGTCTCCGTGTGTCATTATTTATAGTAGTTTGCACGTTTGCTTGCCATTTTACGTGCTTTGTGGATTGTGGTGATGATAATTGCGGCGACGAGTCGTTGTGTGTAGTGTGTACACAGGCAAATTGAGTCTGGGACTGCATGGGACCCGGCGGTGTCCGCGTCCGGCAGTGTCCGTCGGTGTCCGGTGGATCAAAGGTTTCACGCATGCAAACGCAGGCAGTCCGGGTTGCGAGGCCACGCTGCTGAATGGAATTGCAGGTAATGAAAAGTACAGGTAATGTGACTGACGCTGCGTTTCCTAACCTACGGAAACGACGGGTCGGATTTGGTAACACGGCCACGACCGTTATAGCTAGCCCGGGTCACACCTTAGGGCGGTTAGTCGGTCCTCTGGCGTAGATCTGTTGGTGCTGAACTCTACCGCTACTTACTCCCGTCATCGGGGGGGGGGGG
>JAHWFP010007356.1:40512-52322 GCA_023313725.1 Lithobius niger
TGGGCGGACTACATGTCACTGGGGCAGTCGGCCGACTCGACACCGAGTCGACAGTCTGCCGAACTACCAGTCCGGACTGCAGCTGTACGGTCCGGACAACCAGTCCGGGACTGCGGCTGTCCGGTCCGGACAACCAGTCCGGGACGGCGGCTGTCTGGTCCGGGACTTAAGGCAGTCCGGGACACGGGCTGTCATTGCCAGGGGCTGCGGACAGCCAGTGGCATGCAAAGTTTTCGCAGGTCTACTTGAACGAGTGATGATAATGGTTATTTGAAAATCATTGTGCTGAATGCGGTACGGTATATATTTTAGTATGATTTAGAGAAGAATTAAAATGGAAATCTTCTTGATTATAGGGACAACTGCAATTTTGCAGGTTGTACCAGTTGCCCAAAATATTTTAACAAGAATTTATAGAAAAAGTGAAATAAAAATTTCTTGATTATAGGTACTGCTACAATTTTGAAAGTTGCCCAAAATATTTTAACAAGAATTGATAGATAAAGGGGTAAAGTTCTTGATTATAGGCACACCTACAATTTTGAATGTTGCAGGTTGTGATAGTTGCCCAAAATACTTTAACAAGAATTTATAGAAAAAGTGAAATAAAAAAATTTCTTGATTATAGGTACAACTACAATTTTGAACGGTGTTGGTTGTGCCAGTTGCCTGATACGTCCGTATAAAGCTGGGGCGTGGAGTATATCGGGGCATTTATTTGTTTTTAAAATTAAAAATTTTTTTTGAATTATTTATTTTTAAATTTTATTTCTTAATTTGTTTGGTTTCATTGGTGCATTCGGGTGTTGTAGGTTTTTTGGTGCATGGGAGCGTGTGAAAGGACGATGCGCTGAAGGTGACGCAGACCATCCATCATGGTCGGGGGGGGGGGGGGGGGGTCGACAAATATCACTCCAGTCGGCGTGATCATGGTGTATGGATTGAAAGTAAAAGTAGACATTTGGTTTTTGCGAGTTGTTTGCAAACAAGTATCATAGAGATTTTACGATTTGTGTTGTGGTGTTTTGTCTGCCACCAGGGAAACTGGCAGTGATTTCATGGGTTGGCTTGATGCACTGTATCCTTGATTCACGATGCAACAAGAATGGTGAAATGAGAGAAGCTCTCATACTAGCCCGTTAGTTTGTTCTAGGTGGATTGTAGTTGCGGTTTACCTGTGTTCCAGTCGTAGTCACTTTATCGCTGTTCTCGCCGAATCAAAGCACAAATAAACCGCCAGTAAATCGGACCGGTTTAGTCGATTGCTTACCGAGCGTTTAGCGTGGTGGCATAGGCAGCGGTCGCAGACCATTGGGGCACATCAGTGTCACGGTCCCAGACCGCTGGCACACGTGGTGGTTAGTCGCATGGTCGTGATTTCCTATGCTCCTTTAGGTCAGTCGTCCTTAATCAATTCGGCCTTTTCCAATAGACTATGGACGTCCTTACTGGATTTATTGCAGCGAATTTTCGATTAGCCTATCAATTTTTTTTAGGAAATCGATAGACATTGATCTAAAGCGTGGTGTTCGCTTGTAACTTGGGCTAAGGTTGTTGTGGTAAGTAGCCTTGACCGTCAATTACGTTGACGGCGTCTACTGCTCCTCGAAGGTAGACAAGCCTACATTCAAGAAGTATATTTCGACGATTAGATCGATACGATTCGAGGTTCGTAGTAAGGTGGGATAAACTCGCCTTAAGCAGAATTTAATTGGCGATTGAGGTATTGTGTAACATTGCCACATTTTAGTCATTGTATTCTTATCTTTATAAGTCTTAAAAGATCTTATTATTGCCCTCGCCACATATTTTCATATTATCTTTTTCATGATTGAAATTTTGGCGAGGTAAGTGATTGGGGACGAATAATTGTTTTAAAAATTGCCAATTTAAATCGCTTTATTCTGAACCCTGAATTGTCTTTAGAGACAATCATTATGGCACTCACCACTCTGTTTTAATTAGTTTTCTAGATTAAAACGTTGGCGAACCTCGTATGGGGGCCGAGTGGTCTCCCTGTATTCTGAATGTTGACAGAGCAGAGGTTCTTGTACTCATTGTGATCAACCGAAAATTCGCTTAATCACTTTACTGTAGGAAGTTTAAGCCGTAAAGACTTTGGCCGTAGATTTGAAATTACAGTCTCCTGGTCATAGCATGATTTTATTGTAAAATTTCTCTTGGTGGCTTTAATGCAGTATGGCCAGCCAGTACATGGGTTTACAGCATGGTAAATTGACACCATCTGTGTCAGCCGATGGATGTCTGGGGTTCAGTTATGATTGGCAACTGACATAAGTTAGCATTGCGTGTTTGTGCCTCAGATTTGCAGGATGGGGTTAATGATTAGAAGTTTTTGATCTTGGGAAAAGTAACAATGATTCGAGGGTTATTTGACGCGCAGTAGGCTACTCTCGAATCGGATTGTGGCAGGGATGGAAAGATGGCGGCTGCTCCCTATCTACCCATCGAATTTTGGAGTAGGAGCCGTGTTTAGCAAGTCGATGTCGTATCACGGCTACCTTTCCAGTTGATTAATAAATCGGCGCAAAGTCACTCAAGACTCCTGTGGCGCTAAAGTCAGTCACCTCCATTATATTGGCCGGTGCAGTCGATTACATCCCGAGAGCCGGCCGAGGGAGCACGCGTTGGGGCTGCTCGGTATCACACTTGCGGTCACATGCGGATTACACTCCAGGCAGGTGCATTGACATATCTGATGCCTGGTGACATTGCCGGCGGACACTACGGTGGCAGTGAGTAGTGTGAAATGGTGGTAACTTATTTCTGTGAAGGTCGGTCTTCGTGCCTACTTGGACCTCCTTCAGCTGCTTTCATGGTACAACACCTGTGTACTTGTGTTTTAGGAGATAGTGTTTACTGCCCTGGACTGTTGGTACGTTGGCCTTAACGACATTATCGGAGATTTTCTCAGTCGTTTATATTGTGTGAAGTTTTTGGAAGATCCATAAGCGATGAATTCTGAGACGCCGATCATGGCACTTGTACCTTACCACTCATGTTAGTTATTAGTTGCTCTTATGTAAACCTCGGCTCACTGCGGTGTTGGCGAGCAGTCTTTTTCCTAGCGAGATATTATCTCTAAGGGGATGTTTATACACGAAGCGAAATGGTGCGTGCAGGGAGTGGTACACCGTTAACTTAGGTGACTTGAAATTATTGGTTATTAGCAGACCGGTGTGGGAGTTCCCGGTTGCTGAGCAGTGTATTGCCCAGTGGCCTTTTTCCTTTTTGAGGAATAATTTTATGAAACGAATTCTTGCTCTCGCCACTTAGTTTCAAGTTTTGTCGATACATTTCGACCCAGCGAACCAGTGTGCGTTCTTTGTTGGGAGCAGTCGGGTATTCCTCTTGACGTTGGCCCCCACCGTGCCTTTTTCGTCATATTATGATTTTGGGGATACGCTTGACGCGGCAACCCTTACTGAGGTGTGTGTCAACTTGTCAAGTCCGTGATGCGGACTATAACTGACCATTACGTCGGCTCAGGTACCTTCAGGTGGTGTTGGACTCCTACCTTCCCCCAGGATAGGGGCGAGGTAGACACTCCTCAGAATCCATTGCCAACACGGATGGGTCTTTTTATCACAGTGGGTTGTGAAGATTTGTCAAATTTGACAGGTGGGTTTAGCTTGCCACTCCCAAATGCTTGTTTGTGTTGCACATGTATGAGAGATCTTAAGGTGAAGAGGTGGCATGGGACACCCAGGGTGTGTGTAACCTAAGGGTAGACTGGTGAGCGTGTGTGGACCCTCACCTCTCAATGTAATTAGGAACTCCGGCAGCACGACGAATTGGATTGACGGCGTTGGCACAAGAAAGGGATTGTTCTGGTAGGCATGTCACTGGTCACGAGTGGCATCACAGCCCCGGGGCTCCAGGGTAACAATTTTGAACCGTGAGAAGGCTCCTTCCCCTATTTAGTAGCGGCGCTTTCTCCCTAGCTAGATGGGGGAAGTTATGGTCCCCGTCAGTGGAGTTAGGTTTACATGGAGGACGAGGTCTCAAGGGCCTCTTTGGTGTTCAAGTTTTCGGCAGTGTCTGGGACAGATAAGCCCTGGATTTGCGAGCGGCGAGTGATGGCAGCATCGCTGGCATTCGTTGGGTGCACTGTGGGTGGAAGAATGGTCAGTAGCGAAATCAAGCAGTAGGATGGGAGGTGTTTGAGACTGCCGTCTTGCACCACAGATGACAACCCGTCATAGCAGCGGGCGAGTGGTGAGGATTAAGGCAGAACTGAGAAGCTGGCTACGTATACAGCACACTGAGGTTGAGCTTTTATGAAGTTTAATCTAGTATGAGGGACTTGCAATGCGCAGGGTTCGACGCCACCCCTTAGGGGGTAGGACAAAGTCAGCATAAATAAAATACAGGTAAGTATTTTAGGATAGTACTAAAAACGGGGTTTTACCCCTAAAAGTAGTTTTTACTTATCCTAAAATACTTACCTGTAAGAACCCTCCCGCGTCGAACGGTCCTTAGGGATTAGTGAGACAAACTGTGACGAGTAGCGAGAAAGGGGCGCCGCCTAACGGCGGCCATGCACCCCAGGAAGCGCCATTGCAAGGGCCCGGAGTGCGTTTAAATTAAAGGTTGGGACGAAAGGCATTTCCAAACTTAGAAAGCATAAATAAAATACAGGTAAGTATTTTAGGATAAGTAAAAACTACTTTTAGGGGTAAAACCCCGTTTTTTTTAAAGCTCTCTCTACCTACAGTTCATTTATTTTCTTTAACTTTTGTGAAGCCTAGAAGTGTCTAAAACATACGTATTGTTTTAAGCCAGGAAAAGTCTTAGAATAGGTAAAAATCCGTCAGCTTCCGTGGCTTTGCTCCAAACGCCACTGGGGGAACTCGGCGCTCCCCCAGACATCCTAGCTGGAGTGGATCGCATCAGTTAAATTTTCCTGTCTCCCCCCCCCCCCCCCCCCAACAAAATGCCCTTGTCCATGGGGAAGCTGATACATTCACCGTAATAGACAGTCAAAGAACATTTGTGCAAATGCAGTTGGATGAACAGAGCTCAAAATTGTGCACAATAACTACTCCATTTGAGAGATTTAGATTTCTAAGCTTGCCTTATGGAGCAAGTTTTGCCGCAGAAGCAATGATGAGAGTGTGTGAAAGCCTAGAAGGATTCATCGATTTCCAGGATGATCGGTTGGTGAAAGGAGCAGGAATGAGTCAACACAACCAAAACTGACGGGCCGTCCTGGTAAGATTGCAGAATACGATTTTAAGTGTGAGAAGTCAAAACTGCAACTTGCAAAACCAGAAGTGAAGTATTTGTGGCATTTGGTGTGAGAAGGAGGGCTCAACGTCCAGCCATCCAGTTTTAGTAAATGCACTAAAACTCCCAGAATCACAGAAAACTCATGAGATCCTGGTAATGTATGTCTCAAGGGTCATCCCCATGTAACAGCAGAAGCGGCCTACTTGAGGTCACTTCTAAAATCAGACGAGTGGCAGTGGTTATTAGTCTTGTTGCTGCCAGATAAAGATGTAACCGTTGCAGTGGATGCAAGCCCATATGGTTTGGGAGCGACAATTTTGCAATAGGACCAACCATTAGGCTATGCGTGTTCAACACTGCTCTCAGCTCAAACAAGGCATGCCCAGATTGAAAAGGAAATGCTAGATATCGTCTTTGGAGTCCGAAATTTCACTTTTATTTGTATGGCAAGGAAGTAACAGTTCTCACAGACTATAAACCACTGCTTTCTATTGTAGACAAGCCATTTGGCCCTAGGATGCAGGTAGGGATAGACAGATATTAAAATCGGTATCGGGTATTTACAGATATTATCAGTATTTTTCGTGCATCGGTATCGGATCTGTATCGGTGTTTATTTACAGATATTTTGCTGATACCACCATCTTCCGTGCGCACTGGCTATTCTGCCTAGCTTGAGAGAAACCTTTCCCTCATAGCACCGCTCGCATCGTAAGACGTAATCTGGACAGCGTCTCGGTGAATTTAACGCGTGCGTACTGTCGCCTTTTTGCAATTAGGCCTTTCTGCAGTGTGGACTGGGTTTTTTTATGGTCAGAGGTACGAATGAGTTTGATTTTTTACCTGTTAACTTTTTAAAATCAGTATCGTATCGGTATATCGGAATCTGTATCGGATCGGAGTGAGGGGAAAATAACGGATCGGATCGGTATTTTTCTGTTATCCGTCGATCCCTAGATGCTGGTATTGAGACTTCAAAGATACCAACTCCAGTTACGGTGTGTTCCAGGCAGAAATACACAAGTACCGCCTGCACTGTCACGGGATCCAATAAAATCCAACGGAATGGAACAATACAAAGAGCAGAGAGAAATGGCGTACAGAGTAGAACTTTGGAACCGGCCAGTGATGCTAAACTAAAGGAATTAGTTAGTAGTAGCTACTAGCAATGACCCACAACTACAGATTGTGAAAAGGTTGATACAAGACTCCTGGCTCGACCATAGAAGAGAAGTGCCAGAATTAGCCAAACCATTCCATAATATAAGAACTGAGTTGCATGTAACAACGGACTCGTCTGCCATGGACAACGACTAGTAATACCTAGTGAATGTTGAGCTCATGCGGAAGATGCACTTGTCCTACCAAGGAATTGTTGCATGTAAAACAAGAGCCAGAGAGGGTTTGTTCTGGCCTGGAATGAGTTCAGAAAATGAATTGGTGGGGCAAAACTGTCCTTTGTGCCAGGTATCAAAGAAAGTAGCAAGCCGAACCTTTGCAACAGGTTCCATTGCCAGACAAGCCATGGGAAGTGATTGTGTAGATCAGGAGGATGTCGATGGACAAAAATACATAACAGTAATTGATTATTATTCATGGTATATGGAAGTCTACTGGATGAATACTACAACTGCAAAAGCACTCGTACCGAAATTGAAAGAAATCTTTGGCTGCTGGGGAAGACCACTGGTATTGGTGCCGGACAATGGCCCGCCATTGAATTCCTGGGAACTGAAAGAATTTCTGCGAGAGTGGAATGTAAAAGATGAGCATTCGATCCCTGAATTTCCACGGTCAAATAGAAAGGTGAACGAGCAATACAGACGACTAAGAGGCAAATAAAGAAGAGCTTTCGAGACGGGAAAAGCATAGCAGAGGCTCTGTGGAGCTACAGAGCAACCTCAGCAAGCGGACTATCATCCCTATCCGAAATGCTAATGGGCAGGCGAAAAAGGATCAAGTACCTGCAAAACCAGAGCTCCTACAACCGCGTTGGAATACAGCAGCTGAGAGAGAAAGAATGAAAGAAAATGCATTGAAGCAGAAATAGTATTGCAGCAGAAAAAGTATGCCAATCAACATACATAGCCATTAAAACAACTTCATTTGAGAGAACAAAGTGACAGTTCTGTGTGGGAAGCAGTGGCAACCAGCAAAGATAGTGAAAGTAGGACCATTACCAAGGTCGCACCTAAGTCAAAGGAGGGATGGAACGGTGCTGCATAGAAATTGCCAACATCTGAGGGTGATGCCCACAATTAATCTCCAGAACAAAATAATGAGCACTCTTCCTGTAGAAGTGCGTGGAGATTTACCGTGAAGTCGCACTACAAGCAACTGGAGACCATCAAGTAGCACCACATCTAGGAGAGGCTGCACCAAGGAACCAAAGTCCAGGTTTGGTAACAACAAGGGCCAGCCGGGAAATCCGCCCGCCTATAACTTTAAAAGACTGTGTCCTATCGTGAAGAGCAGCTTTTCATAGCAGTAGTATCCATGAAACCTAGGAAGACAACCAATGGACATTGCTTTCCATTTGCTAGAATTAGTTTCTAACGTTTGCACAGTTTTAAGTATTTCTTTAAAAGATTGATCGTGTCATGTACGGTACCACTGATCTGTAAATGAAGTATAACGGTTAGCACCCCATACTAGGTTGTAGTTATGTCCTCTAGGGGCACTCATCTGGTTGGGTAATAGAAAACCGACGTAGAAGGCGGCCGTATTAAATCAACTAAGTTCTCTAGAGTTTAATTAGGCTAAGTCACACACTAAACATTACAGTGTACATATCGAAGCTAGCTGGTTTATGAGTTGTTTCTGGACAAACTGTATCGTGGGGTTTGACGGCGGCCGCTAATTTATGAGTTTCACTTTGGATTTTTCGCATGTCAGTATGTATAATTCCATTAGAGCAAGTGCATCATAAAAAAAGGCTTAAAACATAAATTTGTCGAGTCTGTTTTTGAAACTGTCGACCGAGTCAGCATCGACTACGTTTTGTAGGGGAGAGTTTCAAGGGTCCACCACTTGATGGGTAAAGAAGTGCTCTATGCTGTTGACTGGCTTGAAGTTTGAAAGTTTGAAGATCTTGTAGGTGTGTCCACGAGTGGTGATGTTTGGGGAGAGATTCCAGAATTCACTTCTGTCAGCATCGCAATATTCCTTCGTGATTTTAAAGCACTCAATAAGGTCCCTGTGTTTCCTTCCTTTCTCAAGTGTGGTAAGCTTCTGCAAATCGAGTCGTTGCTTATGTCGTGGTTCTTGTACTGTCAGCAAGCTTGGTAGCTCGGCGCTACACCTTCTCGATGGTCAGTTTAGCTTTATAAAGTTTGGGCTCCGAAAAGAAATGTTCTAGCCAAAATACGAGAAAACATAAGTCTTGAACACGTGTAAACGTGTCTACTGGGATGGTCCCGAAGGTTCTTCTAAATAGCCCGATTAAACTATTAACTTTTTTGATCACCATGTTCCACTGGGTGGTCCAAGAAAGATCCCCGCTGACAAAAACACCCAGGTCCTTTTCGCATTCTTTTTCCATGATAGTGACTCGATGATCAGAGTATGGATGATGGATGGCTTGCTCACCACCATTCAATACCGCACATTTGTCATAGTTGATCTTCAGACGGCATTTATGATAATACTTCACAATCTTGTGGAGATCGTTTTGCAGCCTTAATTCGTCAAGGTCTTTGTACAAAATTGATAGTCTTAGTGTCATCTGCAAATTGGTAAGCATCATTACCAAGTTCCTTGGTTAAATCGGCAATGTAGAATGTAGGTGTTGAACACTGAACAGGAGAGGAGACAAGACGCTACCTTGTGGGACTCCACTGGTGATAATTTGCTAGTCTGAAAACTCCGGTTTAACATTTTTTGTTGGACAGAGTTGCTATTACAGTTGGTAATTCCACCATTAATATTAGAGACCCTTAGTTTATGACTATGTGGGATAATAAGCTCCAGCCCCTTCCATTCTCACCACTTTCAACTCCCGCATCCACTTGTAAGTAGTGCCTCTGGGGAGCTTCAAGCCCCTAACTTTACTGTTTTTTCTAGTGTTTGTCTAGATATAAAAGTGTCTGCTGATGTTAACAATGTTCCTCTGTAACAGTCAATCTCTGACTGTCTTGTGCTGAAATGTGGTTGCTGTAACAATCCATGTGCTCTTGTCATTTCACTGTTTTGTCTCTGCTTTGTCTCAGCCGCTCTATTGCTTCACGTTAAGTTTTTTTTTTCTTTTTTGCTAACTTTCAACCAAGACAGACGTGTTTTTAACGTCAAGCTGCCGACAGGCCAATGGCGCTGGGCGGGCATTTTGATTAGGCCTGAAGGCTCTACTTTTCCAAAAGTCTACTGAAACAGTGGGTTATGATTACATACGATGAGGATTGATTCCGAGGTTGTGTGCGACTGAATGGACATGTATATTCAATATGAAGTAGCCGTTTTGCCACAACGAGTTTGTGAAAGAATTTTCCCTGTCTTACTTCAGAACGTGGGTAAATATGAATGTTGTCCAACTATTTGCTTCCCATTAGAAACTATCTAGACTATTTAACGGCAATGCTGGTGAACATAGGCTAGTGATGCTTAAACTTAAAACCAGCGTGACGTATTAGAAACGGCAGCTCTCAATGTACCCAAAACTCCTTTTGGAACAAACTGCAAGCTAATAAAACTTTTAGGGACCTTTAGAAATTGACAAATTACTTTAGATTAACACCTCAGCAGATGATCCATATAAATAGAACCTCTACGTTTTATAAGTTACCTGTGAGTTGACATGAAGTATTTATGTTTAAAACGGCCCGTCGGATCATAACGTTGCACGCTCTGCTAACTCTCAATATTCCAGCAGTAGCTTTACTAACTTAAGCTTTAGCAACGACGTAGCTATTGACACTTTACAATACTTTCATGCTAACAGCTCTCCAACGCCTGACATGTCGGTAACATTTTCTCCGCTCAGGCTTTACCCCGCCTGACGTTTTGATAGCAGTTTCATCGCCCAGGCAGCGCTGGCTTGACAGTTTATGCTCAAGCTTTCTCGAACGCTTTTTCAAAGTCGGTATAAAGAATGTTGTAGGTTTTTAATAGCGTTATTAAGTTTGTCGTATGCCTTAGCATGTTAGTAAAATTTGATGTTAATGGTTGAAGACTCAAGGGCTCGCAAGTATCTGTTGTTTACGCAATTTGATAATAAATGTGTCTTAATGTTGTTCCACTCTATTCAGTGCTTAGTAAACACAAAACCGGACTAGTTTCAACAAACTAAAAAGCAGAAACTGCTGTACTTCAAATGATCTGTGCTTATGTCCATGTGGTGTGTGGCGATGCTGTTTTTTGCGTCGTCATTGTTCGTATCGGATACGTGTAGTTAATCCTCGTTGGGATTACTTTCCTTGTTTCTCCGATGTAAACACCATTGCACTCACCACCTGGTACTATACTGCAAAAAAAAAAAAAAACTGACGACCTAAAATTTTCTAAGTCCAACCTTTCTTTAGCACCCCTCCGAACCAGGACAGAACAGAACTCGAAGCTAATGAAACTGAGAAATTTTTGTCCACTCCTAGTTCTGAGGGGTGCTAACTAGAAAGGTTGGACTTAAAAATTTTGGGTTGTCAGTTGGACCACCCTGTATAGGTACCTTTTTTGTGTTTGGCATTTTATCAAAGTCCACTCATTGTGTCCCTTTTACTTTCTCATCCACTTTTTTAACTGCTTATGCATTTTATGCATAAAAGCAGTTGTTGAAATACCATTGGAGAAGAAAGAAAAAGGGGTTAGTCGAGACGTCACTACGACATCATTAGGGACTAGTGTATAGTGACGTCACGTCCCATTCGAGTCGTTTATTCGAACGGGTCAGTCGTACCACTTACAGCGTCGGGGCGGAAATCCCAGAATATTAATCGAGTAACCATGTTTTTCGATGAGAACACGTGCCAGCAAATTGTAGGTTTTGTTATTGAACAGTTTATGATGAAATTGTTTGCTATGAAGGGTTCTAGGTCCTTGATCAAGAATTTTTCCCAATTATGCGTCCGTGTGGAAAATACGTTAAACCAGAATTAAGCTAGTTAGTTTCAGGTTTTAACAATACCGCACGTAAAAACGGAGTCTTATTTGTTGTTGTTCTTTAAGCGAACCGATAAAAACAAAAATGGCAGCTACTTTGCGCTTCACCGTTCATATTGACAATTCGGGTAGTTGTGTCGAACAAATAGCGGTTCCTGCTAATCAGGTAATTATTGTATAATCGATTATTTAAGTGTAACAATTTCTGTGGTATCAATTCGACAAACGTGTGTGGCAACGGGATAGTGTGTAGTAAAGATGAGCCCCGATATTTTCTCGGTATGATGACGAATTTGGAAGGCAGGGGCAGATCTACATAATAAAGGCAGAATTCTAAATTTATTCCACGATCACTTTCCATAGAAAAATAAACAATACAGAGGTTTGTCTTTCGTCTTGAATCACACACTTTTTTAATTGACTTAAAAGCTTTTATGTTTGAATATCGAATGTAATCCTAACTCGCTCCC
>JAHWFP010007357.1:0-14401 GCA_023313725.1 Lithobius niger
AAAACAATGAAAAAATTCATACAATTGTAGCAAAAAGTCGTGAAGACCCTTAAAGTTGCGCAGTAATTAATCTGTGTATCAATGGTCTTCAACCATGAAATGAAAGAAGTAATGCCGATGGTTTTCAGGTATGTGCCCACTTTGAAGGTGTGTTTATTTATAAGAATGATTTTTATCTACTTGATATTGTCTTTGTCACAATTAAAGAGGGTACATGGATGTTCGATCTAACTTGTAGATTTAACTTCCATTGATTTATGTCTTACAGGGGTTTAAAAACGTCCACGTAACCACCTAAAACCACTTTCAAGTCTCTTAAATAAATACAGATGCAAACCTATTTACGTTGCCTTTTGGACTTATATGTCAGACTGCCTGAGCGGGGAATCGAACCCATGACCTTTGGAACCAAAGCCGAGGTCCTACTGCTGAGCCATACTGACACGGCCAAAAGGAAACGATCATATGCAGTGAGAACACTACCCCACATGGATATAACACTATGCCTTAAAGTGCTGCCTCCTTTTTTTTTTTTTGCTGAATCCTGCTTTGTACTTTACCCAGCAGCAGGTGCTCAGGTATAAATAGACCGACATAGTAGATGCGCAGGCATGCATAGTGAGCAGCCGCGTGTATTTTTTTTACACGGACATTTCATATCCCCACAAAGTTATGATTTTCAATTTTTCTCATTTTGTACAATTACGTGCCTTGCTCGCATTGCTGTTCTCACTGCGGCTGAACACATATCAGAAACACACAGCTAATAACTTGTCTGGCCAACCGAAACCATGACCAAACCTAGCCGGCAAAAAATGTGATCCGGCTGACGCCTGAAATCCGTATAGAGGCTTCGGATTCGGATTGTCCGTGTAAAAATACTATTACCCAGCTGCGCCGGCACGTTTATGGAACAAATCAAACAAGCTGTGTTAATGACAGGGTTCGACTCGTGAAAGTTTTTTTTATTTTATATTTTTTCATAGACTAGTGTGTTCCAATTAAGCCTATCTTAAATGCTGATGTTAACGCTTCACCTTGTGATTTCTTATTTATTTAGCTTCCTTTCTGAGTTCAATATAAGTTTCTGCTAGTGACATCTGGCGAATAAAGTGCAAGTGTTACGTCATCTCCCTGACGCATTGCCGAAACGAGGCTTCAAATTTGAAGTGCCAGATGTGTTGCAAGTGTCATATCTGTGTCGGGTAGTGTTTTTAATCTGTGCATCAAACTGTAGAGTTGATTTTTTTTGGCAAGTATCTTACAATATTTTAATTAGGTGGTAGGTTATTATAAATCCTTTCAATGTTTACAGTGCATGATTTAAGAAGCAACGAGCGCTAGTGAATGATTAGCAAGTGACCATGATGTAGGATATGGTAAACACAGTCCTCGCTTATCGCCTTGTGTTACTAATGCTTGAGGCAAACGAATGGAAATACGTATTATAACCATGACTCCACTCAATGTGAACACGCGAGCATGAGTTAAGGTGTAGGCGGCTGTATGAAGGTATATGGATTAAGGTTGGGCAACAGAACTATGGAGGGCAACAGAGGACTGGATAAAGTGGGTAAATGGAACAAAGAGTGGTACTGAAGGGATGTTAAATGGTTGTCTAGTGTGGGTTAATTTTGTTTTGGTGTGTGTTTGTTGCTCGGGGGTTTGTGTTAATGGGGGTTTGTGTTATTTATTGTTCATTTGATTTATTTTATTATTCATTGTACTTATTTCATGGTTTAATTGTTTATAATTTATTGTTCCGTTGCTTTGTTTTACTATTCATTGCACTTGTTACATAATTTTTTATTCTTTTTGGTTTATAAGTGTAAATTTATTAGTTAATTTGTTGAATTATTTGGTGAATAACTTAATTTGTTTTAGTTATTGGTTAATTTTGCAGTTTATGAATTGCCCTAGTTTCGTTAATTCAGTTTACCAGTAAGGTGTTGTTTATTTATTTATTTATTTACAGTTATATAGTTTAATTTATTTGTTAATTATTTAGTTTATTGGGAATATTTAATTGTTTGTGTATTTATTTATTTGTTTGCTTGTGGGGGTTGTAAAGTTTGACTTTGTTGTACCAGAAGTGATGAGAATAACTGATGCTTGGCTGCTGGGAAGGCTGCTCTGCATGGCTTGTTGTTGCTTAGCAACAGTGGGAGGAGCCAAGTTTGAATGTGGTGGCAGTGAGAATGCCCAGTTTTAAGACTGGGCGAAAGTTCCGGTTTTAATCTGTTTTTATACTGCGATTGGGCTTGAGTGTTTAATGTATTATAACCATGCAATATTGTTTAAAATTAAAGGCGCCTTATTGTGACAAAAGTATAAAACACTGCTTACATTTTACTCAAAACTGCAAATGCAGAATATTACTTGTAGTAAATTAAATATAGCATAAAACCTTTCACCAAAGCCGTCAAAAAAATAGACCAACTTCTTAATGAAAATGTGCGATAGATCGATTGCGTTTATTATCATCATTAAAGTTTACATACTTATTACTAAGTATTGTTACCCAGTTCATTCTGCAGGGACTTGTGTATTCAGTATATAATATATGCAGGTCATCGGTGCCTTTTCAATATAGGAGGTCTATTGTCTTTTTTGCTTCAATGGCAGGCTCTAAAACAAACATACAAAAATGTTTTTGAGTAACCCATAAACACAACCAGAAGCATATAAAGATCCGTTGTCACGAAGAGTAACAAACTCTAACTAAATCAATAGGCCTATAAACCATAGCATTTCATGTAATAACTCTATTGTAACCAATGTGTTAAATAAATCTTGTGTAGTTCCTAAATTCTAGACTATATTGGATCCTTCTAAGACCTACACTCTAACGGATTGGCCGACTGAGCTATCTTGACATGGAATCTGTAATTTGTTTTAAATCCTTATAAGTCTGATGCATTTTTTAGTAAAATTCACCGAGTGGGTTTCTGATTCCGTCATAGGCTAGATCTGAACCTAAATTAAATTTGTCCTTTTCACCTCTTTGCTATGGGACTCGTTATGTTCTCGGACAATACCAGTATATCAGCTTCTCTATAGAGCAGTGACATTTGGCGCCATATTGGCACCAGTATGGGTTTTGGAGAGCATAACTACAAGGTGCACTACATAAAAATGGAGGGACAGACAAAGGAAGAGCGGATTTCTTAGGCTTAAATTAACGTTGTTTTCTCCAACAACAAAAATCGCGCGTTTTAGGTCTAAGAAGTCACTCTTAACAGCATCGGCTTTAGTAAGACGCCCTTCTGTTTCTCTCTGCAGTGCCCCTTGCAGCTAACCCATTAAGGCTCCAGCATAGAGTTATATACAATAATACTACGTCGTGTCACTGCTCTATAGGCAGGTAGAGCCTATCCAAACTTCTTCACCTGAATGCCGAACATGAGTCAATTTATTTATGCCATATTTTTAATCATGGTTGAACAACTAACACTTCGTTGCGGTATAGCTACACTTACCGTGCAAACACCACGATTGCTACTGCACCAACCATTGAACAAAAGTGACGTAAGACACGTGACCAGCGTCTGTCTACAGTAGAAAAGTGTAGTTTCATACAGAACGCATGACCCAGCGGCCCTCTAGCTTTTCACCCACCCTGCTGATAATGATGCAAACATAAATTAATAGGGCAGTGACACGACGTAGTATTATTGTGTATAACTCTATGGTGGAGCCAGTAACTGGGTTAGCTGCAAGGAGCACTGGAGGGAGAAAGGAAGATCGTCTTACTGAAGCCAATGCTATTAGACTGGATTTCTTAAGTCTATAACGCGCGATTTTTGTTATTGGAGAAAACAACGTTATTTTAAGCCTAAGAAATCCGCTCTCAAAGCACTGTCTTGACTAGAAGTGCCGTTGTTTTCCGTTACATTTTAATCTAGTGCACCTTGTAGCTATTACCTCCAAATGGTGTCTCGTAGCCAATATGACGTCACTTGACGCTGCTCTATAGCGGTAAGTATGCAGTATACAATAAAACTATTATATACGTGATAATGGCCTGCCTAATACATTGCTTTCTGAAACGTCTTCCCCTAAACACTGTCATTACACAATACATTGCCAACAAAGGTTTGGTTTTGATTTTAAATTTCAGTTTGCTCTAAGTAATTGATAATATCAAATGCAAATTACTGAATAATAAATGAAGAGAAGTTAGTTAGTTAATGAAATGTTGGACTGAACATCAATTCAATTTTGCAATAAAGAAACCTTGAGAGTGTGGTTATTGACATCTCTCACCAACTCATGGATTTGTTTGGAAGCACTTGTGTTTTGTAACAAGGAACTAGCCATAAAGTTCGCTTCAATCACTCCGTTGGCTTAATTTCTAAACCATGCGCAATGGCTGTTTGCCGTGACGTCACCATGAGTTAGCCAATGACGAACGAGAACAACGGCTGTTTGGCCGTCTGATTGGACTAGCCCAGTCACGTGATATGCACGTCACAGCAAACAGCCAAGGCGTGTGGTATAATTTACGTGGAATACGCTCGATTGCTCACTCAATCCATGCACCTCCGTGCTTCAGAAACACGAATGTTTGACACCCTTTTAAAATCAGGCCTATGGGTTTCAGTTTTCCATTCATCAAGTCAGTTAATACGAAACCAATTTTAAAATCTATATGTGGTATGTTGCAAAATACGTCAATCTTTGGGTTATTTATTGCGTGCATCTTGTTCCAGATCATCTCAGTACGTAACTAATAGCTACAAGACGGTTTATTTGCCACGAATTTTAACCAATGCATGAACAAACTATGACGTCATGAGCAAACATCATGAGGGTAAAAAAAAACTATTTGAGGGTCATAATATCAAGTTACAGCGATGAAAATAGGCCTAACCGAAGCGAAATGTAACTACCTTTCAATTGGTCCTACTACCATCTTTACAGGTGCCTTGGTTCCAGAGGAGTAGAGGAACAAACAAACATACATGCACACCATACGTTTTCAATGATGTAGATGTTCGCATCCTTTTGCATCGAGAGTCCCCGTGATGGTACCGCACCTCGATTTTGGAGCGAGTGAACAAGGCTTGAGTTAATTATCTGCTACAAGGTTTTATTACAATACTTAAAATTTAATTCCTCTACAATTAGGCCACTATTTTTTCCCCTATACGATCATGTTAATCCCCTTCACTATTGTCGAACACGAAGCTTCGGTGAAAGGAAAAATTGTTTCCCTAACGACTTCTTTTGCTGCTGCACAAGTCTCCATGCTAAGGAATGTGTGTTGAAGTTTTGATAGGCAGCTTTGGGTTGGCCTGACGTTATGACGGTACGACAATACCCACAATCCATCTACTGCCAAACAACTGCCCCGCTTCAATATAAAACAATTTTTAGAGCGCCAGTGGATTGTGTGTTAAGTTGAGCAAAAACATCTTCTTTACCTGAAATATATTTTTTTATTTTAGCCTTGTTGTTTAGTGTGATAGCATGGTTATACGGTTGGTTACACCATGAGGTACTATCACACTGTGTTCTTCATGGTCATACCGAAAGAAGACGGGCTATCGCCTTCCAACGTAAGGTTCGATCTCCACAGCCAAACGGATGACAGGGAAGCCAATGGATTGCGTAAGAACTTGATACAGCTTCATGTCTTGGATATTTGCTGGGTGGACTGAATATTGGTAGAAAGATGTACTGTTTTACTACATCAGTAAACAAACAACCCGTTTTAAATGCCCGCCTCCCTAACCCACACACATACTATTTGGGAACCCCTTCACCATAACCTTTAGGGTCTCGCCACAATTTAATATTCTGGGCACGTAGACCAGTGACGTGTGGTTGCTGCCACCAAATCCTGAACTATAGTATCCACAGTCGAACACCGATTACCAAGTCCTAATTTTATTAAGTCGTAGAAGAGAAAATAAAATGACACATAATGCAGCATCCCAGAAGATTAGCTTACAGCCTCTCACAGAACGGCATGCTCACAAAGTTCAGTAAACGAAGTTTAGCAGCTCAAACATCGGCCATGTAGAAATGAAACAGTTTGAATTTCTCTTTCAGCATGTTGGAAATCGAGCATAATGTTTTCCTTCTCAAAAGCAAAGCTGATCCATGTTTGGGCAATAAATTATTTCACCTTAACAAATCACAGGTAGTCCAAGTACAAGACTTAGTGTCATTTTGTACATATTGCATGCGGTCCCCTTACCAGCCTCCTGGGAAGGGATCAGATCACCCGGTCAGGTACTGGAGTTAAACCAACAAACATGTACAGAAGACCCAATGTTCTAGTTACTCATACATACCTTAGGCTACAGTTGACTATAGACCTAGCACGTGACTTCACTCATGGCATTCCACATCGTGTGCTAGCCTACGACTGAAAAGTTAGTATCTGGACAAACATGCATAGCTACTCGCTACGATGGCTGTAGTAGTGGTACATGCGTGCATCAGGAGGTTGGTGACCCCCCACCAAGCTCTGAGCATGGGGTCCAAACTCATTATTCCGCTTTTTGCACCAAGACAAGGATCCTGGCACCTTTGTTTCCCATTGGTCGACAACGCGAAATAAATTCTAGCCATCTGATTGGTGCGCTCAAAAGCCACCTAGCAATGTCCAGCTATGCTGTTTCCCCTAGATATTTAGGCATTAAAACTTAAGCTTAGTTAAGACTTCGAAGTCCCATCTTGTTCTAGGTATTTAGAGTTGTAAATAATGGAAGATCCAATCAAAATATTCCAATAAATAAAGGAAATATAAGAAAAACAAATATCTGCCCTCTGGGTTCGAAATTTACCAATCCCCATCCAAACAGCACTGCAATTGAGATATTAGGAGGACAATTTATAGATTAATAAATTGATACAATGATTCTTCAAAACCCAGAGTATATCTCGTACAGAGAAATTTTTACAGTATAACTTACTATTAAATGTCTCTAACTCAAAATTCAAGATGCTACCGGCCATTTTGGGTCCCACCGACAAACTGGGATCTACATCAAATTGCAGTGAATTACAGTAAGAAACGGTTTGTTACACGAAAAGCATTTTTCTGCCAAGGCTGCCCTTTTGCAGTTTTCTTTAACTTTAAGTAACCTTAGCAGTTAAAGAGATGTTAATTTGACAATATCCTTTTTTTCAATTATTATTTTCTCGGTGGGTAACTGGCCTAACGTTAATAGGTTTTAAATATGCAAACCCACCTTTGATGCATTTATTTTCACAATCTTTTCTTTCCAGAAATCGGTTTGCATTCCCTCCACAGCCTGAGTATAAATGAAATTCACATTTACGGCTCTTCTTATTGAAATAATACACACGCTTGAAGGCCTTACACTCCCCTCTTTCGAAGTCCAGAGAGCAAAGCGGATCTAGTGATAAACACAAAGAAAAAGAAAATCTGTTATAGCGTGATCATTCATTCTACATGCAAAATTCAGCACTTGTATCAATTTCACAGGTGTATTTGTGGAAAAAATAAAACAATCAGCATTAGGAAAGAAGTTCAACCTTTAAAATGTGTAGGCGTGAAACAACTGATATAGTAGATTTTCAAAAAAATATTAACTCAACTTCTACTATTGAAGTTTGCCCGTTGTACTTGCCTAAATGGCCAATCTGACAGTAGCTAGAATCACCAGCAACGTCTATAATCGGCGGCTACTACCACCAGTAGTGTGTTTTGACTACAACCGGCCAGCTACACAACTAGTCAATCCCCTTCCAAACAAGGAGCACAATCGAGTCACACTTAACAACCATGAGATGAAAGATGACTGGTGGAAGCAATCACTGAAGCTTTCACACATCCATGAAACGATTTTTTTAAATTTTATTTTTGCTTGTAAACGCAGTGTCTCATTCCTAATCAAATCCCACAAAACGCATCACATCGAAACCCCACCCGACCCACCATATGTATCTCATCCAAACGCCGTGCAAACATACCACCTCGCGACTTGATGGAAAAGGGTTTCACCGGATGGAAAGGGAAAAGGAAAACCTAACCTAACCTAACAGACACCATAAACCACGTGATGCTAAAGGCATAAAGCCGCGAGCTTAGAATTGTGGGCCATTGATGGAAATAAAAGTGGGCCCTATTTTGCGGTTCGTGCAACTATTTCGTCATTACGTTCTGGTGAAAAAAAAAAATACGAGCTCGAACTAAATTAACTTGGAATTGATTATGTATCAAGCAAGAGAATGATGCAATGATTGCAATGCTGAATGATGCAATGATGCTTGAGGTTGATGCAATGATGCTTGTTTGCTTGCATTGCTCTCATTGATCTTGAGGAGGAGGATGATTGTGAAGGGTTCTGTTTATGTATCGCATCCAGACGCCATTCTAACATACCACCTCGCGACTAGAAGGAAAAGGGTTTCACCGGATGAAAAATTAAAAGGAAAACCTAACCTAACCTAACCTTCCACACACCTTAAACCACGTGACTATAAAGGCATAAAAGCTCGAGCTTAGAAATGTGGGTCACTGATGGAAATAAAATTGGGCCCTATTTTGCGGTTCGTCATTACATTCTGGTAAAAAAAAAAATTACGAGCTCGAACTAAATTAACTTGGAATTGATTATGTATCAAGCAAGAGATCAATGCAATGATGCTTGTTTGCTTGCATTGCTCTCATTGATCTTCAGGATGAGTATGATTGTGAAGGGTTCTGTTTATGTATCGCATCCAGACGCCATTCTAACATACCACCTCGCGACTAGAAGGAAAAGGGTTTCACCGGATGAAAAATTAAAAGGAAAACCTTACCTAACCTAACCTTCCACACACCTTAAACCACGTGACTATAAAAGCATAAAAGCTCGAGCTTAGAAATGTGGGTCACTGATGGAAATAAAATTGGGTCCTATTTTGCGGTTCGTCATTACATTCTGGTAAAAAAAAAATTACGAGCTCGAACTAAATTAACTTGGAATTGTGCAAAAATTAAGTTGGTTATTTACTAATCAGCCTCATCTTGCAAAAAAGCTACCATACTCCTTGGGCCATAGAGTTCTATCATTTCAGCTCGTATAGAAAATTGTACACCACTAGATCTTGAGCCTAGTTTGTAGAGCTTTTGTAAGCTGATGATAAAAATCTAAAACCCGGAAACAGAAGTTGTTTGCCTAGGAATGGCAACAGAAATATCTTTTTTAATCCTAAAAAATTAAACAAAAATTAATTTCTTCTTTTTTAACCTATGCTTTCTCATGCAAAGTTTTACCATTGATTCTAGCCTATACTTGCAACATACAGTATTGGAAGATTGAACAATGGCCTATGTTTTTTTAAATGTTGGAAACTACACAGAATGTAAGACTCAAAGGCTGAGTGTCTGTTTAATGTCGGTCTAAACAAATTTATAGTTTACTTACTAAATTTTAATTATAAAGTAGGCTAGAATATCAAGATTTAAATGTCATGACATTTTTTTGCGAAATGCTGCTTTTGTCTTTGGAAAAGAAAGAAATGCTACCATTGTCTTTGGTTTCCACGCGACTTCCCCTCCCGCAAGCATGCATTTGAAACTAAACACATCGGCCTAATTTCCAATATCGACATGCACATGGTAGTAAACAAAGTGAAACCAATTTAAAAAAAAAATCATTTTTGGGAGTTTCCTTATTTCGATTTTTGCCTGTTTTGAGATTCCTACAAGGAGAGAGATATTGAAATCCAATAGTGTCGTTCTTTATTATCTCATTTGGGGAAATTGCTGTCGATAGAATGCTGAGTGCTGCTTTTAAACTAACAAAAAAAATGTTGGAAGCCAGATGTTGCCCTTGGACTTACATGCCAGCAGCACATCTTCCGTGTAAATTGAACAGCCACCTTGAGATTCAAACAATCATGCTATAGAGCAATGACACGACGTAGTATTATTGTATATAACTCTATGCTGGAACCTTAATGGGTTAGGTGCAAGGAGCACTGCAGAGAGAAACAGAAGGGTGCCATACTGAAGCCGATGCTGTGAAGAGTGATTTCTTAGACCTAAAATTCGTGATTTTTGTTGTTGGAGAAAACAACGTTATTTTAAGCCTAAGAAATCCGCTCTTCCGTTGTTTTTCCCTTCATTTTTATGTAGTTATGCCCTTCAAAACCCATACTGGTGCCAAGCTTGTGCCAATATGGCGGCAAATGTCACTGCTCTATAGTCATTGTTTGAATCATGTGACAACATGTAGACACATTGCCAGTACCAAGAAGACAGGACAGATCACTGTAGTCAAACTGAGTTCTCTCTTCGATATGTTTCCAGTTCAACTCAAGCTCAGGCATGCTGACATTAAGGTCCAAAGAACAACAGAAAAGACTGCATTTTTATAAACAAACACCCGTCATACCATCCGAGGACTGCCTGTGAAGCCCAGTGTATGGCGTCTAGACAGATGCGCACTGGGTTTCACTGCAGTCCCCGGATGCTACGATAGGTGTTTATTTATATCTTCTCACTGCAATATTTCATTTATTTTGGTCCCATCTTTATTTACTAATTTTTTTCTAAAGAACGGTTTCTTGTCTTGTCCGCAACAATTTATTTGAAGCAATATTTTATTTATTTATTTGACGAGCTCAAACAAGGACGAAACAGTCTGTCCAAAGATCTTTGTGAGTGAGAGCTAATTGTTATTAAACGATCAATTGGTAAAAATTGTCCTATGCCTGTGTGTCAACCATTCAGTTGCATGGAGCCCCAAACAAGCAGACGTTTCTGCTCTTTCGCTTGCTGAAACCGTATTCGTTTCACCCTTGTCATTTGCCCTAGCAAGCCTAGCCTAGCTCTCCTCCACAAAGTATTCTCTACTGACGAGCCCAAAACAAGGGCGAAACAGTTTGTCTAGAGATCTTTGTGGGTGATAGCTAGTTGATATTAAACGATCAATTGGTAAAAATTATCCTATGCCTGTGTGTCAACCATTCAGTTGCATGGAGCCCCAAACAAGCCGACGTTTCTGCTCTTTCGCTTGCTGAAACCGTATTCGTTTCGCTCTTGTCATTTGCCCTAGCAAGCGTAGCCTAGCTCTCATCCACAAAGTATTCTCTACTGACGAGCCCAAACAAGGGTGAAATAGTCTGTCTAGAGATCTTTGTGCGTGAGAGCTAAGTAATAGATATCCGTGAAGTAGACCGGGTTATCCCGAAATAATTGCTCGTCTGCGAGAAAGGGAACAGCCCAAAGATCGAGGGGTTGCGAAATCGCACGAGCGTGCCAGCACGAGTTCGATTTTACTACCCCTAGATCTTTGGACTGTTCCGTTTCGAGCAGACGAGCAATTATTTCGGGATAACCCGGTCTAATTCACGGATATGTGTTTTAATGCTAAGGTGTGACGTCGAGCCAACATGTCTAGTTATTTGAGATTAAAAAAAAAATTATTTGAAAATTTTATTTGTGAATTATGACGTAAATTCCTGAACATCAAACTTCCGGTTTAAACTTCCAGTCTGCTAAAGTCTCACGTACGTGAGGACGTCCCTATATCCAATCCCAGTCACCGACATTTGTGTTTAAGGTAAACCGTATTTTTTTTACTTTATTAGTTTAAATAAGATATAGCGTATAAAATGCGCTATTCGCTTGAGTCTCGTAGGTTTTTAAGTGTGTTTAGAAGGTGTCAGTAGGCTAGTTTTCGTACCGTCGGAACGAAAGGTGGTGGGGGGTTCGGATTGGACTATTCATTCGTGGGTGGGGGTGGGGAGGGGGCTAGCGTCGTACGCGAGGTTTTTTTTTTTTCATGTTAGTGCGTAAAATGTCGCCAGGTTATAAATGTGCTGTTCGCTTGAGTATCGTATAGTTTTTAGGTGTATTTAGGTGTGTTTACAGGTGTCGGTAGCCTAGTTTTAGTACTGTCGGAGTGAAAGGTTGGCAGATTAGGCCATTCCTGCACGGGTGGGGTCCTAGCATAGTAGCCTACCCAATTTTTTTTTTCGTGTTAGTACGATAAATGTCGCAGGTTGCAAATGTGCTTATTTATGTTGGTTGAATTTGTGTTGTGTACGGTAGTTTTGCAAAGCATGTCACATAGTAGAGCAGTTGTTGTGTGGAGCGAGGAAAAAGTGTTAGATTATCAAAAAAAGTATCGAAAAAGTGTGGGTTATCAAAATTAACCTACGGTCTCGTGTGTGGGTTTTCAGATTAACCGTATATAACGGCTACACTTTTAGCATTGGGATGTGTTGGCGTGACGTCACCGCCGTGCATTAATTGATATTAAAATGATCAATTGGTATAAATTGTCCTAGGCCTGTGTGTCAACCATTCAGTTGCATAGAGCCCCAAACAAGCAGACGTTTCTGCTCTTTCGCTTACTGAAACCGTATTCGTTTCGCCCTTGTCATTTGCCCTAGCAAGCGTAGCCTAGCTCTCCTCCACAAAGTATTTTCTACTGACGAGCCCAAACAACAGCGAAACAGTCTGTCTAGAGATCTTTGTGCGTGAGAGCTAATTGATATTAAAATGATCAATTGGTAAAAATTTATTTATTTATTTACACAGACCCTAAGATCTACACAACCACTTGCCCTTTCTAATCCTAAAAGAACTAACTTACTACCTATACAACAACACAATCCTCTCTTACGAGAACAGAAGGCCTGTACTACAATCCGAGGACCACAATGCCGAGGACAATCTGGAAAGCTACAGCCCAGCACACTTTACCATATAACGGCCCTTGGTCTTGCAGAACGCCAGGGTTCGCCGCAAATTACCAGGCACTCCAAGCACAGCGCCCAGAGTATACCCACTCACACAAACAGGGGCCAGCGGTGGGCAATATTTTATTAATTTAAGTGCAACAATTTAGCATGCGCCATTGTTACAGAACAATAAGCTGCCGTTCGTGCAGTTTAACAGGATATTTTGACAACATGTACTGTACTAACGTGAGTTAAAATATCTCCTGGTGCAAAATTTTCTCCACAAAATATTGTTTTAAGGCTTTATACAAAGAACGGCATGTGGGCTAGTCATTAACAGTGTTTGTTTGTTTAAATTATGTTTTGCATGTATGATTTTTCACTGCTCTTAGATTAATTAGTTTTTGTATTGGGGGGGGGGAACTTTTTTCGCAAACTTTTTTTCTCTTCTTTTCATAAAGTAGTTCAAGGGGATACTTAGTATCCAATTTAAGTGTTGGTTTACTTGGCCGGATCTGGTAGTTTGTTGTAAAGTTGTAAACAATGTTAGAAAAAATTAATTATTTCTTTCCGTGAAAATACCGCATTTACATGGGAGTCAACATACCTTAGGAACTATAATTGTCGTTGGTGCCCCTATTTGTGTGAGTGGGTGTACTCTGGGCGATGTGCTTGGAGTACCTGGTAATTTGGTGCTCAAGCATTAATCTAATTACTTGAAAGTTAGGCCAGTTTGGAAAGAGGCCCAAATTTAAATTTCAAGGGGCGGTACCACTTCATTTAAAGGAAGTGTACTAGAGCTATGCTGAATTTTTGTTGTTGCATTATTGATGATTTATACATTTAATTTATTTAAATACTGATGACCTTCCAAGATTTTTCAATTACATAAAAAAAAGAAAACCATTACATACTGAAGTACTTAATTATCTTTTGAAATGTGAATTGAATAATTGTTCCTCCTTTTGAGGTAAATAACTTTCTAGTTACTCTATATTGTACGTTGTTCTACTAAGTCAAGTAATTAACTATTTACACTATAAGTCTAAGTCTATAAGTCTATACACTATAAGTCTACACTATAAGCTTACTTAAGTTTACACTATAAGTCTACACAACGGCTTAACAAATGTTTGGCGCTCGTGGCGCTTCATTAAGTAATAGTTATTGGTTAGAAGCGAGCGGTTATCGGTTTTTAACCAACGGCTGCGATCATTGGTCTGGCTCGAGTATGCAAAGGTCGAGAGCGTCAGCCCGAGATTTTTGCATACGAGAGCCAGGACGATGATCGCAGCTGTTGGTTAAAAATCAATAACCGCGAGATTCTAGCCAATAACTGTTTTATGCCAAGGGTGGGACGTCTAGCTAACTCTTACTTTCTTAAAACGTGTTTGTTTTCTGTGAAAATATCTCGATATGAATGAAGGTCATTCCATTTTAGCTTACGGAGGGTGGAGTGGTTGGTAGACCGACGAGTCCTTTGCGCCCGTTTGTGGGGGGAGTGGGTGGGAAGGAGACGAAGCGTCGTTTCGCCGTACGTATTTCACGCTAGCCAGCTCGCTTGTGTTTTCGAAGCTTTTTGGAATGATAGAACTTCGATAAGAGGCCACAGGGATAGAATGACACTTTAGGAAGATATGTAATTCATTTTAAGCGTTTGTAGTTTGAGAATTGTTTAAAAAATACGATAATAAAAAATACCGATAATCGGTATGAATGAAGGTCATTGCATTTTAGTTTGTGG
>JAHWFP010007357.1:14501-35156 GCA_023313725.1 Lithobius niger
AAGTTAACGCAGAGTGAATAGCTTATAGGCCAGACATATTAGAGTTTGCAGGGATGGGATTTCATTCCTTTTAAGTAATTCGTTTTGTACGTTTTTATTGCGTTACGTTTATTTGGCACTCTGTATTTGGTTATTGGTGTGTGCGTTCCCGGTCTCGTGATCCGGAAGTGACAAAAGTGTGGTTTATTGGCAAAAGTGTGAGTTATCTGAAAAAGTGTGGGGGTAACTTGATAACCCACACTTTTTGCGATGACTCATACTTCCGGTGTTGGTTAACGGGATTTAACCAACGGAAATTTAGCATGGCGTTGAGTTAGCGTGACGTCCCAGCCGTGGTATAAATGGAAATAAAATCAAGGGAACAATAGTTTTATGTCTTCGAGCTTATTGTTTGACGTGGAGGGTAGCAAGTGACTCAGAAAATTTGGTTTGAAGCTCAGAAAAGAGCATTAAAAGGAAAAAACTTCTGTTGTATTGTGCGCGCGGCGTATCTTGAGTCCTGCAAGTATTTTATGAGCGGCTACGTCTTCCTGGAGGGTGCGGCTTTAATCGACGGCCGCCATTGTTTTTGTAACCATCTTGGATATCAACAAGGCACTCTGCTACCAAAAATGTACAATCGATTATCTGTGTTCGTTCTGCGGTGAACTCAAGACAGGCCACGGACACTATAAATAAAACAACTCGTCCTTAAAAGGAAATTGGTCAACTGGAGGATCATTAGCATTAAAATCATGTTTCAGTGGGTCAAGAGGACAAGGAAGCTGAGGATTGTATGGTAGTCGTTTATAGGTTGTCAGCCTGCTCGGTACAAAAGGTGATTGTGTCTTCTGCTGTTTCTATCATTGCTGGCGTGGGCAAGACTTGGTTTTTCCAGTTCTCCAGGATGTCTCAGTTAATACTGGTGCTTCGTGTGCTAATGTCTGATGCATCCGCTTTGGTTGGGGAGGCCTGTGCATCCTCTGATAACTCAGCCAGGACAGCCTTGGGGATTGCGGGTGTGGCGAGGTTCCGGTGTAGTATATCTCGTCGCTCAGTGAGTTCTGTGAACGTGCTACAAGTCTGTAATATCTTACGATTTCCCCATAGGCAGGCTGGCAAAATCTCACTGATTACAGAGAATAGCGTGACTTATAGAAGGTACGGGTACAATAATCCATTGCATAGTCCATAAGGGGCTTATAAACCATTGGTAGTAAGGGTCAAGTGTTGTATTGACGAGAGTTCAGTGGTAGTTGATGTTATGGCTTGGTATGTAAAAATGACGCTGGTTATTTGGTTCCATTGGGTTTATTGCGGTGGAGGTTGCAATTTTATGCTCGCCCGACTTACACACGGAATAACCCTTGCGGTTTTACACTGGCTGTTTGCTGGACTTAAAGATTAGGGATAAAACAGGAAAAGTATTGGTGGTAAATAGATGGACTTACATATGTTGCAGAATAATTTTGGTATAAAGATCGAAATATTTGGTAGTAAAAAAGGCGTATAAATTATGATTTCACTCCTACGTGTTACAGTTTGGAGGAATTGGAATGAAATGAAGATAATACAAGTGGTAACCATGCATAGCAAACAAAGCATGACATGGCAAAACAAAGCATGACACCATGACTACAATGCACGTCATGGCATGCATGCGCACGTTGGCCTATAATAATACAGTCTGGACTGGACTCGAACTTCTTGGGAGCTCCTCTGTAAGGACATCCGCCACGTGCCCATGAACAGTCCACCACTCCATACCGGCGCCGAGCTGGGGCCGATGACCTTAGTCTTCAATCAATGGCGTCCGCCTGGTCTACCCACAAACGTCCGGCGCATCAGCACAGGATGGTGGCAGCTCAAACGCCAGCAACGGCTGCCGATACAGTGTGACGAGCGATTTTTCTCGGTCCTATCCGAAAGACGTCACAACTGCAAAAGTAAGGCCAGTGCTCAGTTTATCCTCCTCAAGAAAAGGTACATACAGTGGACCTGGAGCTCTGCTGTGTTAATCTCTTGGCAGGGAGATCTCACATTAAAAATAGGTGTTCGGACTTTTCGTCCTTAGATAGCCTGTCGCATGAGTTTTCGTCTCATGGACTATTCGTCCGCAGACCGTCGGAAAATGCATTCTTTTACTACTTTCGTTTTTGTAACAGTCAACGGCCTACAGTTCTGATTGCAAACACACACGGAGTTTCATTCTTCGTATATTCCATCAGTCAGATTCCGGCAATCTAGCCAATAAAAAACAAGTATGTTGATCTCAATAATGGTCAATCCATCATTACCATAATATGTTGTTTTGTCCAAATACAATTAAAAAAACTCTTTGGTCGCTCAACAAAAGGGACAAAAGGAGTATTACAAGTTGTTGAAGGTATGAACTAAGACCTATGGAATGGTTTGTTTTATGGCTGGGTGATCGAACATAATTATAACGTCTGACGACACTACTGTGTTCCAAACTGTGACCAGTAATACTGTTGATATACAGGGTGTTTCAGAGTAAAACCGACAAACTTTGGGGCATTCTAAGGAGGTAAAGACAAGTCAAAAAGTCCTATGCAACGCCTATCCAAAAATACTTGGTTACCGAGATATTGCCCTATTAGAGCCCATTGTTTTATGTTCGAGTATTTAAGTCATGGCTTAGTAGCTGTGTCCGACTGGATTGCAAGGCGCACGCCTTACTGTGGCCTCATGGTAAACAAACTCGGATGCAGCAACGTGCACCAACCTGTAGGAGAACTTCGCGATGATCGAATTACGTTCGAAACTGCAATATCGTCTAGTCTTGCCAACATAAGAGCAGCTTGCAATAGCTCATTATTACTGACGCGATTTGCAGGGAAACAAACCTGGCTTCTTTTCAAAGCTTCTCACTACCGGCACCTCTTAACGTTTCGTAATAAAAAATAAGTTAGAAGTAATGCACCAAAAGTAACTTTATTATTATTCCTAAGAAAGCCCGTTTTATTTTCCTGAAACTGGGCAGCCCAAGCATGTTCACTGTTTTAACATAAAGTCTTCGTTAACCAGCCGAAAGCAGTAAGGGGAGAATGTAAATGACCTGTTCCAACTGATGATCGTGGAAAGGTGGGGGGGGGGGGGGGGGGGGGGGGGGAAGCAACGATAACCAACTGGCCCATTGGCTTTATAGCCTGGGTATTACAAGTGCCAAATTTACAGCCGTAGTTACAAATTATGGTAATTTTTACAAAAGCCTTTAAGAACGTTGGTTGACATTAACAAAAGGCATGCCTTCCTAGGTCAGAGCAGGTATTTCAATGTTTTAAAGAGTTTCAGCATCCGGTAACAGCTCGGAACGTTAACAACGCTCGGAAAACCCACCGCCCCACCACCTCCCGGGCCAAATTACAATAGCCGTAAAGTGAACTTTTATTTCTTTTAACAGAAACAAGAGTAAGAAACAAGAAGAGAAGAAAAGAGAGGGGAGATAAACGCCCCTGGGCTGTGGGCAGGTGAGAGGGGCGTGGGAACCAGCCACCCCCCCCCCCCACCCGCTGAAACCCCAAAATGTGTCATAATGCTAAATAAATTTCTCCAGAATATGTGAAAAAGTACACTGTAAAAGCCAGATACGGCAGTGATGTACCGTAAAATGCTTCAGGCTCTGTTTGGCCTCCTGAGAAATTTTTTCCTAGCTGTGACTACGGTGTCACTGCCTCGAGTCATTCGAGGAAAAAACGCCAGTTTGTTGACATTTTCTCAAAAGTTAGGAGACCAGATCCCTCAAACCAGTCCTCAATCTCTGCATACAACCTTTGCGCACAATTTAAAACGAAACCATATTTCACAAAGCAGGAGTTCACATCCGAAACCACCATTCCGTCCATCCCCCCCCCCCCCAAAAAAAATAACAACAACAAAGGACAAAGTGTACCCGCACAGTAAGTTAAACCTCCCACCCCTCCCCTCCACTTACCAAGCTACTCAACTGATATTACGGTTTTTTTTGGGGTGAAACATCTCCAAACAAAGTGGCCCCTGGTCACAAACTACCCGACTGGCCTCTTACCCCCACCAGGCTGCCACCAGCTGCTGTGATATAACGCTGCAGCGTTCACACTGGAAATTTCGTGCTCACGCAACTACGAAAACATTTATCAAAAGCAGTGATGTTTTTTACAGTTTTGAGCAACAATTTATTACGTGTAGAAATTATTAACCTACTAGCAGGACCCTTGCATGCTGCACGGTGATTGAATTTCCTGGAGTTAGCCTCTCCCGGTGTTTGGTTGTGTTACTAAAGTAGGTGCAGGGTGTCATTGTTGATTTTTCCGGGTTATTCTTCTACCCCCGGGAGATGAGATTCGGCTCCTTCGGTCTGGGGTAGCGGCGCGCTGTTGCTGGGAGCGTTGGCCGAGGCGGGAGCGAGGAGCGTCGGTACAAAAGAGTTGCTGGCTTCGTTGTTGAGGAGCGGCAGTGTCGTCCGGGCGGCTAGAGGATGATGCCGTGTTTTTTGTGCCAGTCGTCGGTGAGGCGGGGGTTGGCTTCTTTGTTCCTTGACAACGGGTGGTTCGAGGGCATGGAATGTTTTTGCGGCCTTGGTTTTTTCGAGACGTCAAAATGAGGAGCAAGAGTCGGGATCAATCCCCCCTGGAAGAGTTTCAGACTCGTGGATCGGTTGATTTCTGAGACGATGTCGTGTGGAGAAGTTCAGGTTGTTAACCGACGACAGGGCGATGTCCCGGAGGAGGAGGGTGTTGTTGAACAGCGCTCTTGTCGCTCAGTTCATGGCGTTGTAGGTGGCGAAGTTAGGTTTCTGGAAGAGTTGGGATATAAGGGACGGCAAGTTCTTGAGCTCTTCTGGAGTATTGTCGGACGACAGCTTCTCGCATAGGGCATTGATGGCGGTGTGGAGGACGTCAGCTTGGTAGGCTTAGCCGTAGGCATTTGTCGTTTTCGTATAGTATGAAGGTTGGGATGTCGGCTTTCTTTGGTATAGACAACGAAGTGCCGAAGTACATCTTGATTTCACTGCAAATGAATTCGCACTCCGGGTAGGTTTCGAAATTGTGGGGGTTTGTAGTGCCGTGTCCAAAGGATCGGAAGAAGCAGTTCTCTCGGCCAGGGCGTGGTGTAGGGGGTTCCGTGTCGAGAAGTAGGGGATCGCCTTTGCCTAGGATGGAGCCTTCGTTGCAGAGCAGACACGTTAGGAGTGTCATTGACTGACCCAAGAGGCAGCGAGGCTTGGTGTCTTTGTCTCTCGAGGCAAATCCAAGGCCTGTCGTTAGGCCACGGTTGATGACAGGAGCGTCTGGTGCCTTGGAGGGCGTGAACAGGAAGCAGTCCAGGTCCGTCTGCTCGACGGTCTTTAAAAAAGCTGCGAGCGACAGGGTGGCTTCATCAGGGGTGTCGTCCGGGAACCTGATGCGTTTCTCGGCAGCAGGGGCGGGTGACAGCGGGTGGTGCGACGACAGCGTGTCGTCCGACTTGCGCTTGGGTGCCGTGGCCAGCGGGGGGAAGCGGCAGGCCTGTGCCCTTCATGGCTGGAGGTGGATGCAACCTAGTCCTGGGTGCGGGTATGTCGTACCGATGATGTACAGGAGGGAGGCTGCATCGGGTTGACTTGGAGGTGGCGGACAGTGTCACGTACGATTTCCCGTACGACACTGTGGCTGACGCTGAGGCCTATCCGGGAGGAGTTGGACGACAGGTCGAGCGGCGAGTTTCGGTCCGGAGAGTGTTGGGGACTTGAAGGTCGTGCCGGAGGGACGATAGGTCCAACGGGGCGGGAGGCAGTATGCGCCGGCCCGGGAGGAGTGGAGTGTCAGGCAATGCGACATCAGGATTAGGCGTCACATCTGGAGGTGTCGTGCGAGTAGGAGCGTGAGTGGCGAAGTCAAGGGCGGAGGCCCAGCGGTTGCCAAGATCGAAGTGAGCAAGAGCAGAGGATGAGCGTCGGACAAAGGATGGGCTTTCGAAGAGGTGGGCATCTTCGGCGAAGAATCTAATTTTCCAAACGACAGTTGGGGAACCAGGGAGCGAGGTGGCGTGGAGACACCTCTGGAGGAAAATGAATGCCGATAGCGTGCGTGCCGTCGCTTTTATAAGGGAGTACCGCGCCATGCATGCACGGTGGGTCATGCAAGCAGGCGTCTACAAACTGGAAGAAACCTCCAGGGGAACATCACATTCGAGGAATATAATGCTAAAATTACCAGGTTAAGTTGTTTTAGCAATAAAGAAACGTTATTTTAAATTGTAGCCGCGATTGTACCCATTACTTTGACCCCCCCCCCCGCCTCCCTCCAGGTGTTTGATCTTTGGTTTTAAATTTACCAACCGAAGACCGAACATGTGAATGGCTCCCACATTTGCCCTCTCACCCACAATTACTTTAACCACCAATCCCCATATGCCTGCCCCCTCCTCCCCATTCACGCTTGCCACTCCCCTCCCCTAAAACGTCACTCCGTGACATTCTCGCTTTGGTGCAGCCCCGGAAAAGTCGCTGGCGTGTGTTTGACTGAAGGCTGAAAAAACCGTATCACTGAGAAATTCAGCTTTCAGTAAGCAAGTAATCCCATGTTTTAAGTTAATCCTTTGAAATAATTCACTTCGGTAGCGCGCATTGCCCGCCACACACACCCTCTCCCGCACCCCCCGAAAACGCCGCCCCGTGACATTTCCCCTTTGGTGCAGCCCCGGAAAAGTCACATGCGTATGTTTGACTGAAGGCTAAAAAAAGCCCTGAGAAATCCAGCATTCAGTAAGCAAGTAACCTTATGTTTAAGTTAATCCTTTGAAACAATCCACTTCGGTACCGTGCATGGCGACATTGTTGCAAGCAACGATTGTTGCCGCCCACTTAAAAACAATGTTTTTTTTTTTGTTTTTTTTTAAATAAAAAAAAATAAAAAAACAATGACCAGGAGTGGTTAACGCTCGTTAAAACCCTTTGAAGCCTTTGAAAAACAATTCAACTCCTTTCTGGAAGTGAACATTTAGGAAATAAATGCGCCTTTCCATCGTATCAGGCTGCCAATTTCGAGGCCGGGCCTCGAAATTAAGAACCAATCGTCGTTTGGTTTAAAGCTGTCTGGTTTAGTAAACACGGGTTTTTATTATTTTTTTTTTTAGCTCAAACGCCGCTAATGGCACAGTCCACGCGACTAAAACTTTGTTGGCCGATTTGGTACGACAACAATACCCCAAAACAAACCCAAAAACGGTGCGGCAGGTCTGGTAAGTGGCGCCATCTCTTCGAAGACTTTGGAAAAAGTCTTATACCCGAATTTGTAGTCCAAGGCCGTCAATAGACGGCGACATGGCAGGTTTAGTAAGTGGCGCCATCTGTTCGAAGACGTTGGAAAAGTTTCCCAACCCGAATTTGAAGGCGAATCCCGTCAACAGATGGCACTACAGGGTGGGGTACTTGATTGTACGACGGAATGGCGGCCTGCTCCGTATTATATATGTGGATGCTATCCTTTAAATAAATATTATTAAGTGTTTTTTATAATTTATTTAACAACTCTCTTGTTAAACGTTAGACGTATTTGCAGTTTCGAACGCAATTCGATTAGCACGAAAATTTGCCACAGGTTGGTGCACCGTGCTGCATCTGAGTTTGTGGAGCTATGAATTTGTTTTATATACGCAAGATGGTGTATTAGGTCACAATAAAGCGTGCACCTTGCAGGCATACAGTGACAGGCTCCAATTAGCCATGACTTAAATACTCGATAATAAAATAATTGGGTTGTAATAGGGCGATATCTCGGTAACCAAGCATTTTTGGATAGGTGTTGTACACAATTTTTTGGACTTGTCTTTACCGCCTTAGTACGCACTGGAAATTTGTCGGTTTTATTCTGAAACACCCTAAACAGTAGTATAAAAGTACATTTAATGTGCTGGAGTAAATACATTAAGAACTTATATAAATGTTCTTTGCCCGCCGCTTGGGGAATCATTGCCCCTCCCTAGCCCCGCTATGCTGCAGTACAATTTTTAGCATGTCAGTGTTGGGACTGGTGGATGTGCATAATTTGCGTCGTCTTATTTCTATTTCTATTAATAAAAAAGCGTACGTAGTACAAGTTCATTTTTACCATCAGGTCGAAAAATACATGTAGATATGAAAATCTTGGTACATCACCACCCCACTACCACCTCAACAAAATCCTGAATACGCCCCTGATCGACATGTTTCTTACCGCAAGTTAAATAATACTGACTGCAAATAAAACTAACCTTGAATCCCATATTATTTTCAGCAACTCACCGATGGCTTGTGTAGCCAAGATGCAGAAAACAGCTAAAAGGTAAGCGATGTTCAACATGGCCTTCATTTTGTTCAAAGATAGGAGACTACTTCTGATCAATAGTTTGGCTCTTGCTGGTGAAATTCAAAATCCGTTGTTATATATACTGCTCAGTGCTCAAGTGCAGTTTCTGTGGTCTCATTAAACCTCTTTATTCGGCCATAAATAATTGAAACGACTCCTGTTCTACTTTAATATCAGTAAACGAATATTAACCACGCAATTATTTTATATTTTTAGATAAAAAAAATTTATTATAATAGTAACTTAAAGTTGAGTTACTTTAAAGATGAGGTTCCAAAAGAGGTGAATTCTTTAAAATGTAAAAGTATTTAATTTAAAACCATCCAGATTGAGAATCATAAAACTTTCACCGACGACATCCGGCTTTCAAATACCGGTTTCCTTTAAAGTTCTTTAATATTTGGAAACAGGCTTTGGGCCGATTGTAGGCGGAGCAAACAGATCTTCATTTCAAACGTATATTTAATGTTTATTGTAATGATTTGTTAATACTCCTACAAAATCTGGGTCCAATACTGACTCGGCTAAGTTGGGCTCTTTGCCTTTTGGTGTGACGTATGACGCTGCTCTTTGATGGACTTCTTATTTTAGCTTTTTTTTTCAAGTATAGGCCTAAGCTACGTATCATATTTTTTATTTTAATAGGCTTTCGTTTGCTCCAGCATTTAGTTTCTGTTTAGCTATTTGTAGCCTCTTTTCACAGTCCACCACCATCGCCGCTGACTAAAAATAATAAGCGGCTAGAGCGACTACCTAGTCGCATCCGGTCTTCTGTACAGTTCTGCCACTACCAATAGTGACGCACACTTCTCTATCACGCATTGCAACAGCTATCTCTATTATACAGGGTGTAACAAAAGGTTGTGTCCATACTTGGCTGACTAATTCCTTGCATCAAACTAAGAACATAATTCCTATAAACATTTGGCCAAAAACGTTTTATTCTTTAGTTATCGCATGAATTAATAACCCAAATTCCAACTTCTTTCCCCCCACCCACCCACTCCCACTCCCACTAACTGGCGATTGAAAACACAAAGCAGAATAGGAATGTAGTGAATGAAGATAGTGTAAAAACTGTTAAAGAGTCAAAGTCAGACTAACGGAAAAATATCTCTTGCCCAAACATTTGTTCTAGAGGGGGAGCAACCATTGTTTGAAATTGTCGTTCGTCAGTGTTAACGTAGGCCGGATAATACCGTAGTGGTTTTAAACCCGTAAACAGATACACGGCAGAAACTCAAAAAAGAAAAACGTCTTGAAATACGAAAATCTAAAACAAAACCTACAAGGGTGAAAAGAACCCGTCAAGTTTCAGCCAATCAAAATAGTGATATCAGAACCAAAAATGGCTGCAACCAAGTAGCAACATTAGTTGTCAAGCTAATCCCACCGACTATTACCTCAAACGTTAAATCAAAAACTTGCTTGCCAACTAATGTAGCAACTTAGTGGCAGCCATTTTGAATCTGAAATCACTACTAGTGATGGCTGAAACTTGGCGGTTTTTTTTCACCCTTGTGGGTTTCGTTTTAGATTTTCTTATTTCAAGATGTTTTTCTTTTTGAGTTTCTGCCGTGCATCTGTTCACGGGATTAAAACCACTATGTATTGTCAGGCCTACATTAACACCGACTAACGACAATTTCAAACAATGGTTGCTCCCGTTCTAGGACAATTGTTTGGGCAAGAGATATTTTTCCGTTAGTCTGACTTTGACTGTTTAACAGTTTTTTCACTATCTTCGTTCACTACCTTCCTATTCTGCTTTGTGTCTGCAATCGCCAGATAGTGGGAGTGGGTGGGTGGGGGGAAAGAAGTTGAAATTTGGGTTATTAATTCATGCGATAACTAAAGAATAAAACGTTTTTGGCCAAATGTTTATAGGAATTATGTTCTTAGTTTGACGCAAGGAATTAGTCACCCAAGTATGGACATAACCTTTTGTTACACCATAGGAGTTGATTGTGTTTGAATGGATAAGCAACTCCCAGCTCAAATGCATAGACGAAGTGCGTAGTCTTCGATGGCAAGCGTGACTCACGAATGTACCCAGAATACAAAGCGCGTCTGCTACTTCCGCCTGACCAAGCCGCCATGAGGTATTCGCGGTTGATCCGCTCGTAGGCGGTGGAATTTTCTGTGAAAAACGCCCTGTACTACATTGTTTATGATGTATCAAACGTAGGTAAGATAAGAGATTGTTATATTGCCAGGCGTTACGTGCCATTGTGTTTTGTAACAAAGTTTCACAGTCGAACGAAACCTTAACGCCGATTGTTGGGGAAGTAAATATCGTATTTTTGTAACACGAGACGGGGTGCTAATGAATGCATGATATTTGCAAGAAAACCGGTGTAAAATGAGTCATCTTCTTGTGACAACAGTAAGTTTAACCAAGTCAAAATGTCGTAGCAGCAAAAAAATTGAATAAATTACTAGATCTAATTTAGTATCGTTATACCAGTTTAGTACCGCGTTATACTAGGCGTCGTCTGCTTTCTCCGCCATGTTGAAAGATGGTTTAGATGGATTAAACCTAGTGCGTTGGGTGTAAATTTCCGATCGCGCGGCCACGAGTGCCGATTGGCGTGGCGGTACGTCCTTTGACGCCGCACTCTTAAACTTCCGGTTTAGTCAAGTTGCTTATCCACCAAAACACAATCAACTCCTATGGTTACACCTTGTATAATCTAAAAGCAGTAACCATCAGAACTGCCGGTTAAAAAAATGTGTTAGCTTTTAAGCTTAGTTTAGATTTTAGGAGTATTTATCAACTTGTAGGCCTAATTCTTACCTGGTGCATTAATTTCGTAAGTAGCAGCTAACGGAGATTTGATTTGTATAGTACGCCTATTCATTTTTGCAACTTTGGGCACACTGTTACAGTGTTAAATGTAACGTGCAACGTAGCCTATATACAGATCAGTGGTAGTAGGAAAGTGACGGGAGACACGCTGTTGATGAAGCCAGGATCTATACTCATAGCAACTTGGCGTTGCCGTGGTAACGTAATTTTACGCCTAATTTTCCTTTTTTAGGCCTAATTTTTTCCATTGTAGTTTTAATTTCGTGAGTAGCGGATAGGCGTAATGGAGAATCTGGTTCGATGGCAAGCCCATTCATCGATGCAACAATGCGACGAGACTATTTTAAACGAAGCTGAAATGCTTTTGTTTTTATGGCTTTTGTTTTTTTTTTTACACTGCGTTCTCTATTCTCATACTAGGCTATCGCCTTCCAACGTATGCTCAATCTCCATAGCCTATCAGACAGCAGGGAAGCCGATGGGATTGCCCAGCTACTTGATACGTCTTCATGTATTGAATATTTGCAGGTCGCACCGCATGCCTGTATCTGAACAGTGGGAGACGTTTGTATTCGTATAAAGATGTACTTTTTTTTTAGATACATCAGTAATAAAACATGGAAAACAAACTGCCTGTTATAAATGACGTCGCACAGCCCACACACATGTTATTACACAGCCCCTTCACTGACCTCATTGGTCTCTCCACAATTTATTATACTGGGCAGGTGGACCAGCGACGTGTGGTTGCTGCCACCAGATACTGAACCACAGTTGAACACCGATTACTAACTCATAGAAGAAGTAAAAAAAAATCACGTTTATTGCAACATCTCAGAAGGTTAGCTTGCAATTGTCACAACTAAGTGGCATCTCTTAGAACGGTGGTTATGCTCACAAATTTCAGTAACCGAAGTTTAAAAGCTGAAACATTCGCCATGTAGAAATGAAACAAGCTTGAAATTGTGCATAATGTTTGCTTCTCAAAAGCAAAGTTGGATCAAAAATTAACAAATTATTTCAACTTAACAACTCACGGGGGAGTTCAGGTGCACGACTTTCTCCCGCATCGTGTTGCTAGCCCGCAACTGAAGAGGCAGTATCTGGACGGACAGGCATAGTTACTCGCTATGATGGCTGTGGTAGAAGATGCCAGGGAGATCCCTCCTCTACTTATAGTGGCACATGCGTGTACCTGTATGCGCGTGATGAACTAACCCACCCACCTTCCGAGGGCTGATCTTGGGGTCCAAACACACAATTCCGGTTTTCGCACCAATAGAAGGAGCCTGGCACCCTTGTTTTCCATTGGCCAACGATGCGCAATTCTACCATCTGATTGGTGCTTCAAAATCCACCCTGCAATGTCCGGGTATGCTGTTTTTTCCCTAGGCATTTAGAATTAAAACTTACCTTAGTTAAGATTTCGAAGTCCCATCGTGTTCTGGCATTTACAGCTACAAATAATGGAATGTCCAATCGAAATATTCCAATGAATGAAGGAAATATAAGAAAAACAAAAATTGGCCCTGTGGGAATGAAAATCTGATATTTACCAACCGGCACCCAAAGTGCTAAAATTGAGATATTAGGACACGTTGTACATTAACAAATCGATAGAATGATTCTTCAAAACCCTTAGAAAATTTCGCTCAAATATATTCATAACCAGACTGCTTTCACAGTCCTAACTCGCAATTCAATATCTCGAAAGCAAAGTTCAAGATTCTACCAACCATTTTGGATTCTACCAAGAAAGCTGGGAACTACAGCAAATAAAATTAGAATGTTTTGTTACAATAAAAGCATAAAAGCATATTGCTGCCAGGGCTGCCCTTTGCAGATTTCTTTAACTGTTAGTTACCTTAGCAGTTGAAGGGACGTTAATTTGACAACTTCCATTTTTTTTTTCTTGGTGGGATCCTGGCCTAGCATTAATAAGTTTGAAAAATGTAAACCTACCTTTGATGCAGACATTTTCACAATCGTTTTTTTTCCAAAATCGATTTTCATTCCCTAGACAGCCCCCGTAAACTGCCCTTTCACAAATAACACTTCTTATTGAAGTTAATACACAGAGCCTGAAGCCCAGCAGGGCCCGTTTTTGAAGTCCATAGAACAAAGCGGATCTAGTGATAAACACACAAAAAAGTAATATTTATTGGTGAGAAACTCAGTTACTGCTTGTCATGCCATGCATTCGATGCTTGGCCCGCCGAGAGTGGGCAACCCATGTTGAGTGCGTAAGCAGGATCCTGGTAACGTATCCAGGATGAAATTTTATGGAATAAGGGCGATACAAACCAGCTAAGTGTTGAAACACCATCTACCAATTCCGAATCCATTCCCCAAATTGTTGAGTGGTGGAGATCGGGCTGTAGGGGGGGGGGGGGGGGGTTCAATCCTGTGTTCAAACACCTGAGGGTGTCAAATTATAAGCCATTTAAGGAATTTTCTGGGTTCTGCACAGCCCACGTTCCATTCATTTTCTTAACCAAGAAAGCAACGATTTTATTTTTAGTTCCACTAATAAATAGTGTAGGCCTGTACAGCTTTAGTTATAGTTGTTCTGTGAGCCAAATAGTGGTCTGAATAATCAAATAGCAGTCTAAATTTAACCTACACTACACTTTTGAACAAAGCATCTCACGTCAGTGGGTCCCACCAAAGTCCACAAGGGGATTTGTCCGCACGTCGAGTTGGTACAGCCGTAATTCATACATTGCCATGAGGAGGCATAACAATAAAGAGAAAAAATTATGAAAACTAGTACGGCAATGTAATAAACACTCTACTAAACAAGATTTAATCATTAATCATTAGCCAGGCAGGTAAGAACGATTTCTAAACTGGTGACATCATTTCATAGTAGCTGATATTTCGGAAGTCAAACATTTTTTTCTTATTTCCGAACAGGAAAACATAAATAACCTGTTAATTTTTGCGTTCGATCCTCGCATTGTTGCGTTTCAATGGAGGGTTTTCAGTTGCACGTAGGCAGCTACCAGCTCGGGCGCGATCCTCCTATATAAAAGCGCTTACACGCGATCAGCAGGGCATTGGCATTTTCATTTTCCTCCAGGGCGTCTCCACGCCACTCGGTTCCCTGCTTTCTTCTCTGAAGATTTTATTGTTTTCGCTCGTTCCCCGAAACCACAAAGCCTTTCTGTGCATTGCTTGCGGGTTTCTCTGCATTTTGGGAAGGTTGAGACGAACCGACACTGGGCGTGATCATTGCCCGAGAACATAAAGAGTTCCTAAGGAAGGCAGTAAAGGAAAAACTTATGCTCAGATCCAGCCTATGAAAGGAACAGAGAACCACTCGGTGAGGCATTGTACTACAAAACATGTATCAATCTTATAATGAATTAAAACAAATTATACGTTTCATGTCAAGATAGCTTAATCAGCAATTCCATTGGTATGTAGATCTTAGAAGGATTCGATTCTGGATTGGGGTTAGGCACCAGATGAGTTTTATTCAACACAATGGTTGCAATCGAGATAATTATGTGAACTGTCAAACGCTCTAGTTTATGGGTCTATTGATTCAGTTGGAGTTCGATATTCCGTTGTCATGGAACTTTTTATGCTCCTGCTTGTTTCGTTTTTGTGTTTATGGATTACTCAAGAATATTTTTTATGTTTGTTTTAGGACTTTCCAGGGCAGCAAAACAGAGCTAGGTTTCGTGTTATGAGAAGCCGCCGATGATACTGATATGTTATTTATTAAGTACACGACACTAGCAGAATAAACAGGGAATGATACTTTGTAATAAGTATGTGAACTTTAATGATAACAAATGCAACAAGACTATGGTGCATTTGCATTAAGAATTTGGTCCATTTTTTATGGCTTTGCCGGGAAGTTTTATGCTGTATTTAATTTACTATCAGTAATAGTCTACGTTTGTAGTTTTGAGTAAAATATAAGCAGTGTCTTATACTTTTGTGCCAACATGGCGCCTGTAATTTTAAACAATATTGCATGGTTATAATCCGTGTTTCCATTCGTTTGTGAAACGTATGGAGTGATAGTAATGCAACATAAGAGATGACTCTGTTTACCATTTGCCAAGTTATGACCATTTACCAACAATTCAATAGCGCTCGTAGCTTCTTAAATCGAGGGATGTAAAAATTGATAGGATTTATGATGACGTGCCAATGAATTAACATATTGTAAGTAACTTTCCAAAAAAAAACTATGCAGAGTGATGGTAAAATTACCTCAAGTTGTGGAAACGGCGGTGCATTATGGACGGAATGTCTATTGCCTTGGTAAGTTTTCGCTCACAAAGACAGCGATGCCACTATTTGAAGTTCTGTTTTTTTTGCGGGGATCGTTGGAACTTATTTCTTGCTAGAGGTCATGAATTAAGTTTACAGACACACTTTTCCCGACACTTTTCCCAACACTTTTCAGATTGAAACTGTTCGCTCGACGTGCGTGCCCGTGCCGTTAGTATACTGTCTTCCACCGTACATCTTATTGGGTTGCTCGACCACTCCTTCCTGCTTGCACTTCGATGAAGGTACAATGGGAGAGAGCCCACTTGCAATGCAGGCGTGAGGAGGGGGTAAGTGATTACTTATAAATTTGAGTCTTCGTGGCAGTAGTCGTAGTAGTTTTGAGTTCAACTATCTTATTATGTAGATTTTCACAATGGACGTTCAATCGAAAAACGAAAGTTTTGCTATTTTTTAGTTCCAACAGAGGCGATGTCATAACCGCTTCCATGCCATAAAAGCTTTAGTTACAATTTGAAATAGGACTAGTCCATATGTGGAAATTACCTATCGATTTCAACATATCAGCCCTCAATTCATTTCAACCCAGGAGCTTTGACCTCAGTCGTATGCTCCTTTTGATTCATTACAACAAAGTGACTTAACCACAACTACAAACCACTTTCACAAGATCCCACACAATTTCCCGCACCCCACCAACTCAAACTCACTCACAGACACTACTATAACATCACACGGCCGAGGTCTCTCCAGAATGATTGGCAGACATCTCACTCACACACTGACACCAATACACCACTGCACTGGGAGGAGAAGGGGGTGAAGTGGTGGGGTCGGCCCGCGGGGACAGCCAGGACTACGGCACGTGTTGACACCCGAAAACAACTACGATATGCAAAGTAAGCGTTTAACCAAAGTAGGAACTGCCATCGACTCTGAAGACGCCGTAAATTATTCTCAGATCGGTACTCTGGCAACGGACGTTCAGAAACTTAAAACTGATTTGCCTCCTGCCATTACTCTTATCGCCGATGAGTTGGCTTCCACCATTTCTAGCATAAAAAAAAATACGTTGTACTTAGATGAAGCTGATGGGAATTTTTACGCGAAGAAGATGCAAATTAAGGGCATAGCTTCCCCCCCGGCAAGCTGCTGACGCGGCAACAAAAGTGTACGTCGATAGGAATTGTTTATTACAGGATGACCAGAAAGTATACTTCAACGCAACGCACAAACCGATTAGAAATCTTAGCGAACCTACCTTACCGAACGATGCCGTTACTAAAGTATTTGTCGACAGCAACTGCTTGTTACAAGACGAGCAGAAAAAATACTTCAATGACGTGACCAAACCGATCAGAAATCTAAGTGAACTTACATTACTGAGTGACGCGGCTACGAAGCAATTTGTGCATGAAAACTGTTTCATGCTAATCAGTTTCAGCAAGAAAAGCCCATTGGCTGAAGAAGTCGACTGGCTCGTAAATTCAGGACCTTTTTCAAGCTTCATAAGTACTAGTTCTGGTTTAACTCGTAAAGCGATTTTATACTGTAGCGATCCGAGCATAGAACTCGTTGCTAAGTGTAAAGTAGAAACGAAAACCTTTTTGATTACTAAAATAAAGGACAAGCAGTCAACAACTAGCATTTTCGACATTCCTTACAAAATAGAAAAAAATTCGAACATCGCAGTACACACAGTCGAAGATTTTCACACATAAGACATTTATTTCCAGTTAGATTTACACGTCACTTTTTAACTCATTTTATCCTGTCTAAAACAGCTTCGTAGTTACGGACCTTAGAGAAGGCGCTTAGAAAAAAATAGGCGACTTCAATGACGCGACCAAACTGATCAGAAATCTAAGTGAACCTACATTAACGAGTGACGCGGCTACGAAGCAATTTGTGCATGAAAACTGTTTCATGCTATTCAGTTTCAGGAAGAAAAGCCCATTGGCTGAAGAAGTCGACTGGCTCGTAAATTCAAGACCTTTTTCAAGCTTCATAAGTACTAGTTCTGGTTTAATTCGTAAAGCAATTTTATACTGTAGCGATCCAAGCATAAAACTCGTTGCTAAGTGCAAACTAGAAACGAAAACCTTTTTGATTACTAAAATAAAGGACAAGCAGTCAACAACTAGCCTTTTCGACATTCCTTACAAAATAGAAAAAAATTCGGACATCGCAGTACACACGCTCGAAAATTTTCACACAAAACACATTTATTTCCAGTTAGATTTACACGTAACTTTTTAACTCATTTCATCCTGTCTAAAACAGCTTCGTAATTATGGACCTTAGAGAAGGCGCTTAGAAAAAATAGGCAAAAGTGACCGCACCATCTGGTCAAAGTTTTGTACGCGTTTGTAATTATATTTAATTCCCAGTCCAAAGTATTTAACAACGGACCAGGGAGGGCCCATGTTGCCAAAACTATCGAAATAACAGGATTATCCCAAAACGGTTGAATAGGCGACCCATGACTTCCGTCACCATCTTGGAAGTCTTCCAAGTTAACGATTCCATTTTTGCCAGTAGGCTTAAGATTTAAAGGAAGCGTGCCTCTATTAAAAGTACCTCTAAATTTTGGAATTTCCATCTCTCAAAGACCTCAGCTGCCACGGAGCAATTCTTCTTTCTTCGTTTTTTCCTTAACTTTTTTTCTTTGAGCCAGAACCTTCCACTTGCTTGTGATGTCGCACGAGGTCAGCCAGAATTTGTGCATCGTTTTGTGCCTTTTTTATGGCAGGTACCACCCCAGCTGTCCCTCCTGCCAACCCTCCAATACCGGCTAAAATTGGTCCAAGCAATGCCAATGGCAAAAGGCCGCCTTCCTTTTTTCGCAATCTTGTTTTGAGCGTCATTATTATCTTTTTTATTATTATTGTTATTTATTAAACAACTTCGACTTTGCCTCTATCCAACTTTAGATTCATTTTCCTGTCCTCAATGAGCAGGGAGTGTGACAAGTAGTATTAGCCGGTACTGCGGCCCTAAACTTCAGTTTGACTTGTACGTCCACAATTCCCGATTGAAGTTTCTCAGACTGTTTGGAGCAATCCAACACCACGAGAGGAAAGGCTTTCTTGAATTGAAGTAAGTCGAAACTGAAATCGTTGGTGTCGTAGCACAGCTGCTTAAATTGCTGCACCATTCTGTACTCTCCAGTCGCAAACTTAATTGTTCAAATCGAGAAACGGATAACGCTCGGAATTAAGAGTCACGTGAGCATCTTGGAGACTGTAGCGGTCAAACACGCCCGGGTTTTTGACTAAAAAGTCCTGCCTGTTGGTTTTTCGACCGCGTACGTAGTCAACATGCGCCAAGTGAAGCTGGTGTTTTGAGGGAGCTCGCAGCTATCGTAATGACAGTGCCTAATCCACGGTCGCGCCGTGGTCGATGAGATTGTAGAGTTTAAATTTTTGTTCGTCCGAAGCTACGACGTTGGGTACTAGTCAAATGATTCTATTCAAAATTACTTTGCCATTGGCCGTGGCCACTGCTTTGAAGGTGGCATTCGTGTCGCTCGCTCGCATGAGTGTGAGCACGTGTTTAGTGCTGTAGATTAGCTTATCGTAATTTTTGAAAAATCCCGTGATGTGTTTCAACGGGATGGCAAAGGCAAAGCTTCCCTTGGGAGTTGTTTCAACGATGATGGATGTGTGTCGCTGTTTGAACCCCAAGTTGTTGCTTAGCTTGGCATCCACGGAAGCCGCACTGTCAAGTGCCCAACACTGGTCGAACAGAGCTGGTTGCTGCGCCGTGCCATAAGTGAGCAGCCTCTTCATCAAAGTACCGAACCCAGGATAATTTAACTCGTCGACTTGTTTATCACCTAGATGGTATTTGATATTTGGAAACAGGAACATGGGAGCATTATTAATAAGACTAACTACGTCAACGTCCGCGTAGGCATCGTCCTTCAGCAACCTTCCTTTAATCAGGAGGTAACTGTTGGCAACGTGCAGAAATAAATCTTGGTTTTCAACGTGTATGCGGAATTCTGAATTTACGTTGTTGAGATTGGTGCCAACAATACGGTTGTATTCGTGGTATGTGTAAGACTCGACCGATGAACCATACACTAAAGGTTCGTTGATTTTTAAGCAATCTTCTAATACGCTCATTTTCTGGATGTTGTTATGAATTTGACGAAAGCTTTATTTCTAGGCGTCAAACCGTTTGTTTTTTATTATTAGAGTTTAAATTAAGAAAGAGTCCTTTCCCTTTTTTCAAAACACGAGCATTTTTATCCTTTGTTTTAAATTTCACTCGAAGATCTCAAATGAAGACGCACCGTGAGCATCTCACCATTTAAATCTAATGGCTCGTTGGTCTGCGAAGTGAGCCAAACTCCTACATTTCTGATTAATTTGGTAGTCACCGGGAGGTAAATTAATTATGAGGGGACTCTGATTTTGAAACCGGGCGGACAATAGGGATAAAAGGAGTATAAAGTGGGCTGGGTGTCGTTGTTTAGGTAAAAATTACCGTTGATGTCGACATGCACGAAAATTGTATTGACGCTCATAATCGATCTCAGAATCGATCTCAGAATCGATCTCAGCAAGTGCGCATTGCTACGGAGTTATCAACTAGCCTTCCAGTTACAAGTGGGGTTCCACAAGGTTCAGTCCTGGGGCCTCTACTATTTGTTCTATTCACGTCCGATTTATTACCATCTCAACCTACATCTGATGTTTTAAATCTTAAATTCGCTGACGATGTAAAGGCAAGTACGGAAGTACTTGTCACAAGTGACCACGACCTACTGGATTCAACGATTCAAGCTGTTTCTGACTGGTCAACAGTCTGGCAACTGCCACTTTCTGTGGAGAAATGTTTTTCTTTTCACCTTGGGAAAACAAACCCTGTTGCCCCTTTTCATTTAAACGGTAGTTTACTACCCACTTTGGATTTGGCTAAGGACCTCGGTGTGTGGTTCACAGTTGACCTAAAACCCTCTACCCACTGTGCAAAAATAACTGCACAAGCTTTCAAGAGACTTCACATCGTAAATCGTTGTTTTGCTCGAGCAAATTCTAACACCCGTGTCTGGGCTTTTAAGGTCTTTGTACGGCCACTTCTTGAATACGCTAGCCCCGTATGGTCTCCATACCTTTTGTCTGACATTGACCATTTGGAGTCGGTACAGCGTTTCTTTACAAGATCACTTCCAGACATGGGAAACTTGAAATCCGGTAAACGCTTGTTGCGTGAGGGCCTACAACCATTAGAACTGCGTCGCCTGCATGCAGATCTTGCCCTGACTTACCAGATTTTACA
>JAHWFP010007361.1:0-11923 GCA_023313725.1 Lithobius niger
TCAGTCCCAACCTGTCCGCACTATACTTCCATCACTTCCCGCTTCCCCCCCACCCCGCTTATTCCACTTGTTAGTGAACAATCCAAAACGCATGTATCATCATAACCACTACAGATCGGGTGGGAGGGAAGCGGGAAGTGATGGAAGTATAGTGCGGACAGGTTGGGACTGACGACACCCACACGAAAACTAAAAACAAACCAACTCCCAAAAAAAAATTACACCAATAGGAATATTCGAATAATCGTCCGACCCCTACCAGATTCACGCATTGTCAACGCCACTTGAACCCACAAAATGGCCCAAGATTAACAATTAAAAGAACCGCCATCGGGAAAGAAATGGCAGAAATCTCGCCAGGCCACTACTACAAAAAAAATTCTAAAGGGGGACATAAATCGAAAAAGGCAGTCATTCCAACATGGAATCGATTGCAGGGGGAGAGATTCGGTCATCATTGTGGATTCTGTGGGTCAAAATGTCGCATGCAGTCAACGACATCCATCGGCGGCCTGTCTGGGCGATTTGGGAATCATGACCGGAGATGAGTAAAAGCATCGGTCCAATTTGGCAAGCAAGCTGCTTTTCCTCTCATCCCTCTTCTCCATGTAACCCTGTGGTCTGGCTCCTGTTCTTTTTACCCAACAAAAGCGTATAGATATAGTGCAGCGGTGGTCTGGTGGTCATTGACAGCGTCCGTCCTGCCGTCCGTGCTTTGGACGAAGTCCATAACAGAGGGACTTTTGTGATAGCCTCCTCCGACCCGGTCTTCTCGTGAATGGTTTTCTTCAGTCAGGGCCTATCGGGCTGTGATATATAAAGAGGCCACCCTGACTGCCCTGCTTGCATTATTTGTTTAGCGCATGGTCCGTGGTTTTCGGAGTGCATTAAGGTCAGCTAAATTGCACTTTGATGGTCTTTCTCTTTAATGGTGACTGAGTGATTAGGTAAATTAAACGTTCGGTGCTAGTTAATGGAATGGAAAGTTTATCACGCTAATGAATTTTAGAGTTCATTAACTACTCAATTCAAAGCCCCTGAAGAGTTCTCTGAATGCTAAAACAGAATAATATGACTATACTACGAAGATCTGAGAAGAATGTAGTAACAGTAGGAAATGGTGGAAAGGGACGCTTACAGAGGTTAAAGGCGCCTATTCCCCGAATGAAAGGCTGCAGAATCTAGCGCCGCCTACAATTATTTAGTTCTATGCAGGCTAGTACTTGATTTCTGCAAGTGAAGGAATGCACAAAGAAATTTCTTTTTTCACAACAAACAAGCCACATGCCTCCTTAAAGGCCGGTTGCCACCAAATTAGCATTGCAGCATCTAGGAGGTCTATATGCTAAGTAACGCACAAAGCAAAACTTTTAAACGCAAGAAACAAGCCACGTGACTCCTTAATTACTGAGTAAAAATTTGGTACGTCCTCGCGCACCCGGAAACAAGCTGTAAAGATTAACAATATTAGTGTCACTAGATGGCACCACGAAAAATATAAAGAAATTCCCCTGGCGCCATCCAGTGACACTAATATCGTTAGTCTTTACAGCTTGTTTCCAGGTGTACGAGGGCTTACCAAATTTTTTCTCAATAATTAAGGAGCTCCGTGGCTTGTTTGTAGCGTTTAAAAGTTTTACTTTGTGTATTCCTTTCCTTCCTGCGAGAGAGAGAACTCGATAGGCCTACATGCTGCAATGTTAATTTGGTGGCAACCGGGCTTTAATTACTGAGTGTAAAGTTGGTGCGTCCACGTGCACCAGGTAACAAGCGATCAAAGGTTAACTATGTCACTGTTACTAGATGGAACCCATCTAGCAGTTCAAAATCTACGTTTCAAAACGGTCGATATACAGAAAAAAGCGCCTGTGATGTCGTTAGGCTTGACTTTACCACTTGTTCTCTGGTGCACGTGGACGCTTCAACTTTACACTCAATAATTAAGGAGGCATGTGGCTTGTTTGTTTCATAAAAAGAAATTTATGTGTGTGTTCCTTCTCTTGTTGAAACAGAACTAGGGCTAGACAGAACCAGACAGCGGTAAATGGCTATAGATGCTGTAGCCTGTCGTTTGGTGGCAATCCCCCTTTAAGCTTAGAAATAAATACGTGTGAGGAATAACGAAAGAAAGCAAAGAAAATCAACGTTGCAGCCATCTGTGAATTAGAAGCGACCAGCAAGAAATGCCGAAAATAATTCCCGTCTCATCATGATTATTTGGAAATGAACCTCGCCTTTCAAAATGGCCAAACTAGCACAAAAACCCACAATCAACATAAAAAAAAAGGTCCCTCAGATGGCCAAAACAGACAAAGAAACCCCCAATAATAATTGTTTATTTGGTTTATTTACAGTAGACTGATTTTGAAACAAAGTTTACGCAAACCATGCTGTTCGACGACAAGATCTGGTTGAAAATTAAGTGTGCATTTCTCTATTTTTAGCCAGCAAGCATGTGCCTCAAGGTATAAGAACCCATTGCTTATGGTGACTTAACATTCAAGGTCGACTGAACTTGACAAGGCAGCCATGTTAATTGTTATGTCCTTGTGATAAATATTGATCGTATTTTGAATGTTCGAAAAATTCCACGTCTTGAAAATACATTCAAATTCAAAAATAAACAAATACCAGCGATTTGCTATATAATTTTCGACAGACAGCACTGAATACAGTTGACAAATTAGTTCTTCAGTCTGGGGCTGATGAAGACAGGAGATCTAATTTGTCAATTTCAGTGAGTGTAGCCTGTCGAAAATTCGTAAATCGTTAGCACCGTATTTATTTGTTTTTGAATTTTATTGAGCGGATTTTCAAGCTGTGGAATTGTGATGAATAATAATTAGTCCAAAACAAAACGTATTAAGAATTCCATCCAAGTTTTTTGTTAACGGATGACGTCCTAATACCAAATGCCAAGTGCTCTTATGTGCTCTTAGTTAATTAGCTGATCGACTAAACACTGAGGTGGGGGGGGGGGGTGAGGCTTAATGGCGCGTCGACAACTTGGCCATTAGCGCCAAGCTCAATCACAGTGCAGTGGTTTGGGTTGCCACTGCGCCACACACTGACTGTTGCATTTCCACATTTTATTGTAGACTAGCTATCAGTTACGTGACTACGTAAAAACCTAATAGCTCCACTACCAACGTATTATTTCGAATTTATTTATTTATTTGTTTATTTATTTATTTATCATTTCTTTTTGTGAAAGGTGAAAGCCAAAGCGCTACTCAGAGCAGCTTAATGCAATGGCAAGGGGGAAATGGGCATGACAACACGTCTGTTGCTCAGACAATCCATGATATTAAAGTAGTAACCTAGGCTACAGGGGGTAAAATTTTAAAAGCTGACGCGTCACTGTAAAACCATGGATTTTTAAATAAATAAATTTGTACGCACCTAGAAAACATTTTTAAATGTTTTAACTGAAAAATACATAAAACGTTTTTACAAATAGCACGGGCTGAGAAGAAACATCTAAAACCATTATAGTTATTGAGTGTTGCGGACAAAGTAGGAAAAGATGACAAATCGGTTATTTGTGCCTTTGTAATAGTATTTTGTGAATGCTTTAATCATAGAGTGCTTACGAGAAAAGTTTTTCAACTTCGTCCGCGGGCACTTGTTGCATTTCGGTTTCGATAATGGTTAAGTTCTGTTTTTGAAACTTGCACTGAATTGGTAAAAAGGTTAAACAAGTTCCAAGTTTGGTCTACAGGTTTAGTCTACAGCGCTTTTGTTAGTTTATGGGTTTGGTCGTTTCTCTTCATTGCCCACAGAGCAAGTCGTATCTCCCTTCTTTTCCAAATTCGTCTTTCTGAGACTCCAAGAAGAAGAAGAAGAAGAACTTAAAGGAAAAGGAAAGGCTGTGTGAAGAGGAATAGGGAGGGGGCGGGGGAAAGAAAGGTTGGGGGGAAAGAGGAGTCGTAGGAGGTAGGGGTAAGTGGTGGGAGTTAACTTGATGCATGGTCGTTTCGGGCTCTGTGACGGATGCGACCCAGGCTCTTCGGGCGGCCGAGGATTTGTTGTAACACATTTGAAATTCGATTACACGCAACCCGAAGATTTGCGAGTATCTCTGAGCCCTCGCTGATAAGGAAATTTCGATATGCTCGGATTAGTTCGATGCCCATTTTTAAATTCCCGAGCCGACGATTCCGCTCGCGAATAATGAGGCGTCGGCTCACGGGTGCGTGCGAACGGGCGTGCGCGGGAGCGTCCTATCTGACCTCGGCGGAGCTGCAACGCAATCTTCCTGATGGTCCCACCAAGACCCGCAACCATAAACCCATTGTTTCCATTCAAATTCCGAGCTGATTAAAATCCATCGCCTCTTCCCTCTTTCTCTTCTTCCTGTGCTGCTTCCTGTATTACGGCGCAAGACCAAACGGACGGATAGAGACCGGAGCGGTGAGGATGCATGCACACAGGCGCCACCCGCGGCAAGACATTTTTACGACCTCACCTCCCTCTACGACACTTACTTAACAATACCAGAGAGTCACCGAACAAGCCATAAGAGACCTCCTCACAAAATTTCGTTTTCAGGCTTAACCACGCTCTTGGCAACCTCAAGGCTAAAATAAAGTCTTGAAGGAATGTCCCTGTTCCTTCTTCAAGCCCTGACGCAAAGGCCAATTTTTAAAGGTGATTGTCATTTGTACACTTAGCAAGTACGGATGTTACCCAACAATGGCATCTTAATTTTCAAAGGCCCCCAAAAAACTAATGTCAACTTCCATATTAAGATTGTCATTCGACACTCAGAAAGTACAGATGTTACTCAACAACGGCACCATAATTTTCAAAGGCCCCAAATACTAATGTCAACTTCCATGTTAAGATTGTCATTCGTACACTTTGAAAGTACAGATGTGACTCAACAATAGCACCTTAATTTTCAAAGGACACAAAAACTTAATGTTACTTCAATGTGACAAAATAAAAACAAAAGTTTTGCAAGTAGTGTTTCGTGGCGAAGTTTCCAACGAGCAATTCTAAATTTTTAAGACTTGACGAAAAAAATGCCAAGGAAAACAGCTAACACTTAGTGCGCAACACGTACAAAGCAGTAATTCACTTTATTTTACAACAATAAAATTTGCAGGACCAATGTAAATTTTTGGACGTTCATGCTACTGGGAATTTGTAGGGTTTAAGATTTTCACTTTGTCTTTTTTTTTTACATGCGAAATCTCTCAAAAAGAATTATTATAACCAGGTAATTTCGTTTTAACCTTGTGGCCTGAAGAAGACATTACTTCATTAACTTCGTGGTGTTTAAATATTAGTGTTTGTTTTTTCATGCCTTGTACGTGTATATCTGGATTGGTTTTAACGCAACCACGTAACCGTATGCATAGCCTATTGTTTTCTTGGTCAGGAGGTTTTAATGTTGACAAATGTTTTATTTAATTCATATGTTTGACAGCGTGGTAATGGACCATGAAATAATTTATAAAAAAAAAAACCCAAAAAGTGGACTAGCAACACTATGATGCGACTTCTTCTTATCGACCGCACCCTCATATTTTACATTACATTTTATGAAAGGCTGCTATTTTTTTTTAGGCTAGGCACAAATAACTTTTCGTTTTACGCGCCTTGATAAAAAAAGAAAAAATGGCTTGTTGCGCCTTGGAAAATTTAATTAGGCATTCATTGAACAGTTTAATGAGCAGCTTCCAAAGAAATATAATAAGTTGGAAACAAGCCTACGACAAAAACATACACAGTAAGTAAAACAGTCTATGCAACTTTCATATTACTTACAGTGACCTGTGTTTATTTGTCAGTCTTGTCACCGAAACTTGCTCCAAATTAAAGTGTTAAAGTTCTGTTCTAACACTATTAACACCTCGAAAATGGTCCCCATTGCTATATTCTACGGAATTTGATTGTGAGAATTATGAAGACTAGGTCCACCGTGTTGAAACGTTTGACGGATGTGAAGTCAGTTTTCCAGTGCTGGTTAACTCTTGCCATGCATAATAAGATACTGAAATAGTAGTCGTGTTCCCCAAGATGGCGCCATTTGATTTGTGACACGTACACTCTGATGACGCTGTGCACTGATAGTATGTGTATAAAGCAGTGACATTTGCCGCCATATTGGCACCAGATTGGCACCAGTATGGGTTTTGCAGGGCATAACTACAAGGTGCATGCACTACATAAAAATGGAGGGAAAAACAATGGAAGAGCGGATTTCTTAGGCTTAAAATAACGTCGTTTCCTCCAACAACAAAAATCACGCGTTTTAGGTCTAAGAAATCACTCTTCACAGCATCGGCTTCAGTATGACGCCCTTCTGTTTCTCTCTGCAGTGCCCCTTGCAGCTAACCCATTAAGGCTCCAGCATAGAGTTATAGACAATAATACTACGTCGTGTCACTGCTCTATAAGCTTAGCTTCCATACCAATTGTGTATTTTTTGCAATGATGTGTACTATCAGTGCACGGTGTGTACAGCGCATGCCCATTATAATTTCTTAACGCCCAGCAATTGTAAACAAAAGAAAGATCACACCACGCGAACATTTACGTAAAAAATGAGAAGTGCGCAATTATAATGAGTGATTAATGCATATTGTCATTAATTTGCATTAATTTATACTATATCGCAGTAACTTATTACATTGTTATCACTTTTTGGTTTTTCTAAAGCTTGTAAATTGTTGTGGTAACAGGATGCACCACGTAAATAGTTAGCATAGGCGACGTTAAAATCGTTGGACCACAATACGTTGTAAACGGGAAAAAAATGTGATTTATTTCCCCCAGCCTTCGTTTGTTAGAGGCATTTTTATTAATCTATCACCGTTTTACAGAAACAGGAGCCGGAAATTTCATATGAATGAGTTCTTGCATTATGCACCAAGCATGGGAAACTGAAAGTATTGAAATTCAACTCTGAATTGAGGAGGAATGCCACAAGCTCTGTTATGTTCAAAGCCACAAATTTATGAGAGACAGGTACTCTGAAGGTTGGAATGGCTTGTCCAACAATTATTAGCCTAAACTTTCGACCTGGCATGCTTCTTAAAATGTTATCACGTGTGACCTGAACACATTTATAACTCCCAAACGTTCCTCCTCCTCTCCCCCTTCCCCTCACCGCCAAACCCTAACCCTTGTTCAACCCCAAGGCCCTAAAAAAAAGTAGTCTGTCGTCGATCTTGCTCAGAGAGTACACGTCCCTGTACTACAGGGGTTGCCTGCATTACTAGTGTATTGTGTCGCTACTTTCTCTCCTGCAGAATCTGAATGAAGGGAGGTTTGTCCAAAGTTCGGGCTGCTTGGCTCTCAAGCGAATTTACCACGAGAGAAGGGGAAGCCCCTCGTAAGTTACCGAACCGGCCTAGGCTCGTAAATCGCTCCGGGTCGGGCCAACGCGTGCCGCGGGGCGGCGGGATGTTGCGGGAGCTGATGGTTCGCGGCTCGGCCGGTAACCGCCGAGGCTTCCCTTGATGGCGGCGCTGTGTTATCCTGTTGCAATTGCTTGTTCGTTTCGTTGTTATACTCTCACCGTTTGCCTGACTGTGCCAGCCAAGCCAGCCAGCGCTTGCGCACCCCCATCACAACACGCACACACGCACTCCACTCTCTCTCTCTCTCCCGAGCGTCAGCCGTAAGAATTGACGGATGGAACGACCAGGCGAACTTTATCAATGGCGGCGATATAAACGACGCCGATGACAGTTTTATGTCTCATTTCGCGCTTAACTATGGCAGTAGAGACTTGTAGCCGAGGCAGCCTCCCACAAACTATCCCAGTCAAGTGAGTGCTCAAGCAGCTAGCGAGCTCCGGCACAGATCCCGGCGTAGAGCCCGCACCAATTCACTCCGGGGTTACAAGAAAGAAAAAGCGCTAGTTGCGCAAAGTAAAACGTATAGCGGTAGTTGGAACAAATTTAGAGATGTTTCCTTAGATGAAAAACAAACGTCGTTTGGTCGTAGCCCAGCTTCAATCCTCCTGGAACCGAAACGCAGAGAAAGGAGCTTTGTCGACCCATACCGCTTAAGCCTATTTGATCCCTCAACCAGTATTGCTTCCATTAAATTTTTATACCTTTTTTTTTTTTTGGTTGCCTCCTTTTGTCTTTTGTTCTCTTGTTCTTTTTTTTTTTCTTTGTATGTTGCAGATGTTGACGAGCTGGTTAGAAGACGGAACCCAAAGATTTTTGATACAAGATCGACGACCAAAGAAACCAAACCTCATCAAAATAATATTTCACAAGCTAGATAAAATAAAATATAAAAAAAAAACTTCCTTCAACAAACATCGACCTTCAAGTTAAAATTCATGGCGCCCAGAAGGAGAGGAGAGGGGAGCCAAAGGGGGCATTTGCTTCGTTTTACAGGACCCTAACTGACTTGTATAGGACCCTCCATCTTCCACAATTTCGCTAAATCTATAGGTCCCATCCTGAAATCCAATTTTCTGCGCCCCCTCGCCCCGAAAAAAAATGTCGTTGATGTATACTTGCGTAACTGGGATCAGGGTCGAGTGTTTCTACAAAAAACAGATATAGGTGCTTTGCATATCTTTGTTGATTTTCCACATGGCAGGCAGTTTTCGTAGAATTCCTTTGTAAAAACGCGTCCTTTAAAACACACACATTTTAGACACACCTAGAAACCGTTTTTCGACTTTTCTCTGAAAAACACATGAAATCGTTTTACGAAAATAGCTTTGGCTGAGAAGAAACTTTTCGAAACATAAGCGCTTATGTAGCCTATAGTGTTGCAGACGTGAAACACATTTAAAATAAAAACCCTAGCGTTCAGTTTGCAACACTCTATAAATACATGCTTAAAACACATGCAGCGACAAAATTGCTTCGAATAAAATGGTAGAGTGTCTACTAAAACACTTATGTTTATTATGTGTCGTAAAAAAAAACACTACTGTTTTAAGATAAGTCACTATTGTTTTAATTTAAACACTTTCGTGTCTCTCTATATACTCTTTTAAACATGTGTATATAAAGTGAACACGATTTTTATTTTACGCTATTTATAAAAAGCTTTTGTGTTTTTCAGCCAAAATCGTCTAAAAAGGTATTTTTAGGTGTGTCAAAAATGTTTTTACTATAAAACACGTGCTTTTACAGTGTGCCGACTACGTCTGTGTTACAAACAATATTTTATCTTGCGGAGATGACCGACAGACTAAAGGTGAGTTCCTTAAAAGTTAAAATAATTGAAAGGGAAAATGTGATCGCATTCTGTGTGTATAGCCTACGTGTTGAGGTAAAAAACCTGAGTATAAAAAAACATGATAGCAAAACTGCATTTCAGATCTGCAAGCTAAAATTACTGTGTTTTAAAATGTACCTTTCTAAAACAACATGTTTAAATAAAAACAGATAAATCGCTTTAAAATACAAAGGGGGGGGGAGATGAGGCTTAATGGCGCGTCGACAGCTTGGTCATTAGCGCCAACCTCATTCACAGTGCAGTGGTCCGGGTTGCCACTGCACCACACATTACAGAGATATTATTCAAACCCCTAATCTAAATCTTGTCATACATCTGTATTTTGTCGTTCCAAAATACAAAGGCAAATTGGAAATAAGCCATAAGCAAAAATCATACATCTGTATAGAAAATAAGTAGTACAGTAAGCCACCCTAATGCACTACGTTTCACTCAAGTGCCGTGACTCGGATTCGAAGCCATGGCAGTTTACGTCACTTCACTTAAACGTAAGTGCATAAAGGTAAAGGTGGCTTACTGTACCAAGTTATTCTAGCGTATGATAATTTATTTCCAATTATCCTTTTCCATCATTATACACTACAGGAATTTTGGAGATAAGGGTTTTTTTTAACTACTGTTTTAAAAACACTACACTTTTACCACACTTAAATGAACTAACGTCTACTTGAATGTTTGATGGAATTCAGTCGCCCACCTTCTTCAGAAGTAACTACGGCTCTGCTACGTTTTATACGATCACATCCTTATGTGTTATATTTTAAATTTGCCGCACCGCAACATAACGCACAAGCATGCGTAAAACGTAGCCAAACCGTAGTTACTTCTGACGAAGGTGGACGACTGAATTTCACCAAAAATTCAAGTCGACGTTAGTTCATTTAAGCGTAGTGTTTTTATAACAGTGGTTTTTTTTTTAAACCTTATCTCCAATGTTTCACATTTGCCACAGTAAACACTTGATTGCCAGTGTTTACCAACTACAGGAATTGTCAAGTTTTCTTTCCTGGTCAACATATTGCCCAATCCAATTAAAAAATAAAAGTTTAACTGAATATTTACTAGTAAACTAACAAGCGCTTCAAAAGATATATATTGAAATAAGCTACAATAGCGCTAACAAAAAACAAACATCTGGTTATTAAACTTCCATCGCATCAACCAAATAATAACCAGATGTTTGTTTTTTGTTAGCGCTATTGTAGCTTATTTCAATATATATCTGTTGAAGCGCTTGTTAGTTTACTAATTAACAAAAAACAAACATCTGGTTATTAAACCTCCATCGCATCAACCAAATAATAACCAGATGTTTGTTTTTTGTTATCCCTATTGTGGCTTATCTTTATAATAATATCGGAGACCGGCTAAAAGGAAAAAGAAAGCCTAAAGAAAAACCACTTCTCCCCACCTCGCGCCCGCATTGAAAATGCACTCTCCCACTCTACGTGCAGCCAAAAAGGAGCCAGGCATGAGTAGTCGATCAATCTGACAAGTCTTCGGGAAGAGTGCCGGGAAAATGTCCCGGTAAATGTGTCCCAGGAAATGTGACCGGCCCCGTGCAAAGCACGGGCTTCCTCTAGTTTCAATATATAACTGAATATTAACTAAGTTCAGAATATTTCAAAAAAGCTAGACAGAACGAATTAAAGATAAACGGACTTTTCCAGCATACCGTCAATAGAATAACAGTTTTCACAGGATTTTACCATTCTCTTCAGCCAAAAACAAACTGAAATAACAAAAAAAAAAAAAGGCGTAGTCCAAATGTGACATGACTTAGTAGCCTATAGATTAGGGGAAGTTTTCACTCGGGGAAGGGAGGGGGTTAGTTTGTTGTTATTTGGTGGTTTTTTTTCGGTGAAAGGTAGGCTGAAAAAAAATGTAAAACCTCTACATGTATTTACGAACTACTGGAAAAGCTTTTTATCGTGAAATAACCATTAAATTTACTGTTCGCCGCTGCAAAGGATATTTAATAGCACATCCACGAATTTTGTTTGGGAGGAGCAAAAGAAATAAAAACATGCCCGGAAGCTACTCATTTACTTGCGTATTAGCAATTTCAGTGTTTTTCAGAGTTCAGTAATGTTCTTAATGCAGGCAGTATTTTGTTCGTCATTATTTATTTTAAACATATAGGTTTTTCATATTTTTAGGGGGTGCGGGGCACTGCACTGTACTTATAATACAACCAAATGTTGCCGTAGCTTAACTGAGGAAAAAAACGTACGAAAACTACAGGCTTCTGAAGAAAAAATAAAAATTGAAAAATCGGTAACAGTGGAAATTTGAATACATCTTGGTAAAAAAAAATAACACTTTTACCACCAGAAACAGGAAAATACAGTTCAGGTTATTGTTAGTCCTTTAAATGCCATTTTTAAATGCCATTTTTAAATACCGTGCAACAACCATGTGAAGAAATCGTTAGTGCGTTTGGACAGACATTTTTGAAGAAGGAGAACGTTCTTCTCCGAAAATTTAAACGACTAATTGTAACCGAAATGTATTTTCCTTTTTCTGTGAAAAAAGTGTTTGTTTTTTACCAAAAAAAGAAAAAAATCGAGGTACCTGTAACTGCCCAATTTTCTTCAAAATTAGCTTCCTCTCTAAAGCACTGAAATTGCTAATAGACAAGTAAATTATGAGTAGCGTCCTGGAGTATTTTTATATAAAAATTGGTTACTAAAAAATA
>JAHWFP010007362.1:3386-50785 GCA_023313725.1 Lithobius niger
GTGTAGGTTGGGAAGGGAGGAAGAGTAAAGGAGGATGGAAAGGAAAGTGTAGGCGGGGAAGGGAGGAAAGTTGGCAGGGTGGGAAAAAGAGGGCTAGAATAGGGGAGAAAGATTTTTTTAGCACTTTGGCACAACTGGTCATACACTGATTGACAGGCTAAACGTTGGTTATGTTGATGGCCGAAAATCTCGGATGCTTGAGGTTCTCACAGGCGCTGTAATGAGTTCTCGGTGTATCGCTAATGCTCTTGGGTAGTTCGAGTTCTAGCCGGTGTTCTGTTGATGTGTGACAAGTACACTTTTGATAGATTTAAGTTGGTGCTTGTGGTGTTTAATTCTTTGCTGCAAGTTAACAGTGGTTCCTATACAGGTTTTGCATGGGAAGTCTGGAACTCGATTCACTACTTTGTGCATGTTACGATCTTTTGTGGGTGACACAACTCTCCAAGGGCACGTATCTGGCTTGTGAAGATAAAAATATAGCCTATAAAAGTGCACATATAAAACAATAAAACACGACGTTTCGGGGATAATTTGCACCCTGTTATCAAGTGTGGATATCCGCTCAAAGACTTCGTACACAAATAAAAGAACACAAAATCATGTTATGGCAGACACATCTTAAAAAATAAAAATTTTTAAAAAGTTTAAAAACCAATAACCTATGTATTGCTGGCCGAAACAGCAAACACAGTAGGGAGACCAGCAAAACGACCTCTTTCCTGCGAGTGCAGGTAAGAAGTGAAGCCAGGTGGATCTCTCACGCATTATATACCCAAAGTGAGCGGGAGGGGGGGGGGGGGCACTTCAAATTTTGAACTGGGATAGCCCCAACTGTCTTATTATGGGAACGTATTCTTTCAAGTTTCTGTTTTCAGGTAATATGTGATTGTGAACAGGTGGTTGATGTGATAAAATAACAAGAGTTTCAAGATTAATCCTGGCTCTCAACTGTTTTTCAGTAAAAAGAATTGTGGTATTATCCAGGTCAGGAGTGTGACCTGTTTTTAACCTTTCTGGAGAACTCCCTGTATTGATGCGGTGTTGAACAAGGGAATTTGTGGTGAGATTTAAATTTACATTGGATTTATGGCCGGTAATCCTTTCACGAAGTTTTTGCTGCGTCTGCAAAAGTATCCCCGAAACGTCGTGTTTTATTGTTTTACATGTGCACTTTTATAGGCTATATTTTTATCAAAAACTCTTCCGTTGCTGGTATTACTTCATGGCTTGTGAAGAGATTGAATTTTACTTCTTTTTTTCGTATTTTGTGGTGTGCTCGTTTAATTTCATGACGAAAATATGAGAAACATTGAAGACGACTCAGACGGAGGCCGCGTGTGTGTTGTTGCATCTACTTGTGGTTAACCATTCGTTGAATAAAAGGAAATGGTAGACTTTTTAAGGTATTTGTGCCTACCAGTGTTTACCTTCACTGGTAGGCATCAAGAAAACAAACAAAAACAAATCCACGCCCTTAACCCTCACACTAACTATTTAAGGTAATGAAATTATCAAATTCACGCTTTACAGAAAACTTTCACTTACCACCTGTTTAAATCACTTCATGTCACACCAGGACACCATCAAAATGTTGAGACCTTAAGAATGTGGCATGACACGCCTGTGACCCACTTGATTTAAATAGGTGGTAAGTGAAGGTTTTCTGTAAAGGGTGAATTTGTTAATTCCATTACCTTAAATAATAATTGTGTGGGTTAAGGACGTGAGTTTGTTTTTGTTTGTTTTCTTTATGCCTTACAGTGAAAGTAAGCACTGGTAAGTACCATTCACAAAGACGGTAACATTTGTGGTAAAGGATTTTGTTTGCCAAGCATTTCACTGTCATCAGCACAGTGGCAGTGGTACATAATGTGAGGCGGGAAGCATAAATTAAATAATCAATAAACGTCTTGCAAAATAAGTTCACGAAAAAGGGAATACACGTTGCCTGTGGGTATACTCCATACATGTAAAAAAAAGCGCTCATTTTACATTCTGATTCTAAGCAGGATTTTGGCCTAAAAGCTGGCCATGGTTGAATATATCAATCCTGTACACCTTATGTTCTTCATACTATATTCTCTGAACTGTGAGTGTCGCGAATTTTATATTTCTACTCCAACCTCACTAAGTTTAAAAAAAAAGTTTTGAACTGGCATGTTACTCGCTCCGTAACACCCTGCCTTTCGTGAATTAGTTTTTAGGGTGGATTGTTAATCACTTTTTTTTAAAATTCCTGATGGGCAGAGTGTGGCAAAGTTAGGCATCACTATTACTCACAAAAAATTCTTCACTGTGGCTTTACATCTTGAATTGCCCCAAGGGACTTTATGTTTAACTTTGCACGATAAAGTTAAAGACAGAAATGATGAAAGACAGAAATGATGGCTGGCTGAAAATTTAATTTTACCATTGTCTTGATCAGCACTCTCAGAAACTACGCAAACACGCTGAAATAGGGAATTTATTTTTTTTTCTTCAAAACTATGGTTATAACTTCATATCGCAAGTTTGCAAAAATGGCGTTCAGCCTATTTTGCCTAATACGTACTATTGACACATCTTTACTGGCACATCTTTTTATTTACTTATTTGTACTATTTTGCAACTTTTGCAAACGAAAAACAAATCATTGAAATTGTGGTTCCATATCAACGTATCGGAAAACTTCAAATGAGATACTGTTAAAATTAAAGTTAAAACCAACCAAACCATCACAGTTGCCTTTTTCGCCATTCAACTAATTGCTGAACAAAGTTTAAGTTGAAAGAAAGGGAACTTCAAGAGATGACCATAGGGTGATGAAATTTTGTTTGTGTGAAAAATAAAGCCTAATGACTACTTTTCCATACATGGCCTATGAGAAATGGCAAAAAAAAGTGTTTTCACTCCATCCTATTATCTTCTAATATGAAACATTACATTGATTATAAATGTTTACAAGATTGGTCAGTCGTGTTTAATATTTCAATTAAGTATCGTGAAAACGGAAGACAAAATTGGTGTATACGTTCATAATACAGAATTATTCTTTTCTAAGATGGTGCCATAAATTCGAACGTTACTTAGTTACATGAGTTACCTCAGCAAAGAGAGCTCTCACTTGTGATCATGTACAATAAACCAATTAAAAATAATCAAGGAATGCTACACAAACTTAACAGACACTTAATAGACACGTCTAGTAGTGAGGCCCCCTGTTTATCATCAACACTGAATCTTTTAACAATCGGATGCCTTTAACAATTAGAAACAGCCTCGCTGTCTCGTTGTTGTTTGGATTTTGGCTCTTGGCTATTGGTCCATTTTGTCACTGTGATGGTTCCTCAACTCCATGTCCGATCTCAGATTTTTTCCTAGATTAACCTTGTCCAGACTCCCATGCTACTGCATGCAAAGTGTGGTTTGGATAGTCCATGTGGTTTTCGCGTGATGCACGGTCTAAGATTACCAGTGATCATAGCGGAACTTCGCTCGACCTTTGGCCTCGCTCTGCTCCAAAAAAGATAATGTATAGCAACTAAATCATTTGACACATATAACATAATATACAAAAGTTTTAACGTCTTTTTTAATTCCTTGGGGTAATTACAGTTTCATATGTAGGAGAAGAAATGGGGCCAGCAACACTGAAATGGAGTTTTTATTCCAGAAATATAAATATAAATAGACAATACGCAGGGGATCCACCCACCCAACAGAAAATGGTAAACGGGGAAGAGCATCAAAGCGTGACTTGAAAGATTTAAGCGAAGAAGCACAGGGAGCAAAGGTAGGGAGAGCATTCCATGAACGAGTAATCCCCAGTAAAAAACTGAAAGCAGAGAGTAGTGTAAAAGTGTACAAGGCTGCAACGGAAGTGACGTCACGACCCAAGATGATGGCGTCCATGATGATGGCGTCCAAGATGATGGCGTCCATGATGGGTGACCCAAGATGGCCGAATCCCAAAATAGCGTCAGTTTCGGTTTCGAAGGTCTTGTCAAGTCACTTAAGGTAGTACACCCGTGATACCCACCCAGTCCTTTTCATGCGTTCCAGGTAACCAGTAAAGTGGAACCTATATAATAACGTCAAGCGAACAGTTACTCACTCTGCTGACCGTCCACAATGGATTTACCCAAACATTTCGCCAGTTACTTGCAAGTAATAGCTATTTGCATCATGATGACTAACACGGGATTACTAATTCACAATGCAAAGGGAAGAAACAAAGACAATACTGTTTCAACAGAATGTAACGTGGAAAACTTCGTAGGTAACGATGTTGTGTTAACGTCAGGATGTGACCCTCGAAAACCAACCAATTCATTTTCGGGAAAGGTACATGGTGGAACAATGTCACGTGTTATACCATTATCGAGATAAGAAACCGACAATCTACACACTCAGGTCGTAGCTCTGTTGTCACATAGTTTAAAAAAAGAAGACTGATTTAAATTAAAAACGCATTTGCAAACGCATACAACTCTGTTTTTGCCGGAAATTTTGTGACTGATAATTGTTATATACCAGAGATGCCTCAACTAACACAAATTGTCCTAAGTGTAATAGCATTAACCTTACTTGGGGGCACTGTTTTTCAAACTCTGGGAATGTTGATAACTAACCACGCAATTGGGTGTGTTGTTTCTAGGCACATTTCTATAATGAAGTAAAACATGATTTAAGTTTACCATTGACAGTGATCTTCAATTTGACCTTGCGCACTTGTAAAATTGAAGATCACTGTCAATGGTAAACTTAAATCAAGTTTTACTTCATTATAGAAATGTGCTGAGAAACCATCACGCCCAATTGCGCGGCTAGCCAAAACTTTGGAAAACTGCACGTGTTGTTCCCATTTATGAGAAGGGGGATGCTGCGGATCCAGGGAATACAGGCCCATCTCTCTCACAAACCATGTAAAATACTCTAGCGTATTGTTCGTGACCAAATGTATAAACACCTAAATTCCCACAATATCTTGTTACATCACCAGTTTGGTTTTATTCCGGGTCGAAGCACTATCTTACAATTGCTTCAATGCATGGATCACTGGACACGGGCAGTTGACAGCAATTCTTCAGTCGACATTATCTTTATCGATTTTTCCAAAGCATTCAATTCTGTCGTGCATACTAAATTCTGTGTCAAATTGCAATATTATGGTTTCGATGGATATCTCCTCAAATAGCTTAGGTCATTTATTACTGCTCGTAGTCAGACAATTAGTGTGGGCCTTTCTACTTCAGCTGCTAAAGCAGTTATCAGTAGAGTACCTCAAGGCTCTGTTTTGGGACCGATGTTGTTCCTAATATATATGAACTAGCGGAGTCGCTCGCTCATTCCGCGTCGTCTTCTTCCCCCCCCCCGTCGGGCCCCTCCTTCCCCTCATTTAATTTGCCGTTCGCTCGGTAGATGGCATCGTATGTTCGCGCTGCTAGCTGTTGCTTTCCGGGCGCAGCTACTATCTCAGCGGGGCTTGGCTGCTACTCTTATAATTTGCCGTTCCGTCGGTAGATGGCGGAGATGGCATCGTATGTCCTGCTTGCTGCTGCACTGCAGATGGCTGCTGATGGCTGCTGCGCCGCAAATGTGTTGCGGCTCTTGTGCAATTATATATATAGATGATTTAACACGTAAAACTCCAGGTATTATGATCCCAAAATTTGCTGATGATGTCAAGATACACAAAACTGTACGGGATATCCATGACCACCTTGCCTTATGTAGTGCTATCAAGGGTATTGAGATGTGGGCTAAAGATTGGCAACTACCTATCTCTGCTAGCAAATGTTAAACCTTGGAACTTGCCAGGAAAAATAAAAATTTGAATTACTTGAACGGCTTGGGCTGGCAACGCGGGAAGTACCTGTCAAAAGTGTAAATACAAACACACAACAAAGACGAAAATCCATTCGAGGATAATACAAGGACGGACACGTATTCAGATGGACTTCCTACAGAGCTTTCAGCAAACAAAAAATATACATACTAAACGAAAGTAACAGGATGTTAAATAAACATAAGAGACACAATACTTAAGAATAATAATAATACAGGATTAACCACGTTAAGGGTTTGGAGCTGGAAGGGGGAACCCACTAACACCAGTCCATAAAAGGGAAGGGAAGTGTAAAAGAGAACAGAGTCAAGGGACAAGTGTAGTAACTAATTCTGGCCACTGGAAAAATGTCCTAAGGCAAATTGTATTTAAAAAATTTAAATCCGTCAACTGAATTTGCCTCAACAACCTCACTCCGCAAGGCATTCCATGCGCGGATAACTCTAATGCAAAAGAAATTTTTTCGGCAATCGATCTTGGATGTCTGTGAAGCTAGTTTAAAAGAATGTCCACGGGTGATCGTACAAGGACTGGGATCGAAAAATGATAGGTCGACGGCCAGGATACCATGCAAAATCTTAAATGTTAGGATTAAGTCAGCAATGAGTCTACGAAGTTCAAAGGATTGAAGCCCGGTCCGAACCAACCTTTCACAGTAGGACAAGTCCCGCAAACCGGAAATAAACGTATATAATGCCTTACTCCTGAAGCGTTTTTTCTTTTCTATGCAAAAAAAATTCCTACGTGTTATCAGTAAACAAAATTCGCAGTTTTAGTGGAGGATGTGCGTACTTGAAATAAACAACACCCTTACCCTCGAACCGTTCTCTATGCCAAGAATTCTCGTATAAAAACCACCTAAATCCGATACCCATATCCACACTTCTTCGAACCACTGAGACATACAGAATCGGTAAGCACGAATAGTTTTTCTGTGATATTCAAAACAAACTGCACTCATGTCTTTATGCGCTACTGGTAATGGAAGACTATAATAGAAGACTATTTTCGGTAAAAGCATTAACTTACTAGCTTATACCATTTACATTTTGTTTCTTTTGAATGGATGCTCCCGTCACTCCTTCATTGAGCTCCAGGTAAAAAAAAAGATTTTTTTTCTTGTATTTTTCAGAGTAATTTTAGTATTTTTTTTTTGTAGATGAACAAAATATTACACTTATTATTTTTTTGTCAGTTGGATATGGCAGCTGCACATTTCCCTATGAAACCTGAAATGGCGATTGATTTAAAGAACGATGGTTACATAAGTTGGTCGTATTCGATGGTATTGTTCGAATTCACATTTAAAAGTATGTTACAACCTCCATATCCTACCAACCTACTGGAAGCTGTAAAGTTGGTCGACGTAATTAAACAGCTCACGTCTGGCAGAGGTGCAGTATACCACGCCCAAATTTGGCGTAAGCTATTTTACAGTGGATGGAGAGAAACGTCTAAGTTTTGTGATGCTAAGTAATAAACCCATTGATAATTTCGGTCGAGCAATTTGATATCATCAAAGTCTCCTTGGACCAAATCAATGACTGGATCAATTTGTTAACCCAAAATTCATAAGTCGTTGTTTGGTCACACTTTTAAATATTTTTCATACTTTTCAAAGTCTGTCATATTAAACAAACAAAAAATAACATAATAATACGTACATATTAGTACTCGTGAAAAAAAAACGTCATTCATTCAGAGTTGGATTTCCCACCATGGCAGACGGTCGTTCAGGTACCAGCTTCAACAGTTAAGACGGCTGTAAAACACCAGCAAGAGAACCATGCAGCTGCCGGTGCATTCATCACTTACGTCACCCACATTATCTTACCAAGCACTGACTAGAACTTGTGCACCACCATTGTCGACGCCCTGAACGGTGAATTTCAGTTGAAATTTTACTGTGTCGGCATGAATCCAGGAGGTGTGAATTTCTATTTTCGATTTCAAAAGCTAAAAGGTGAAAAAACGTGATGAGCATTAAAAAAAAAACAGTGCCATTGTAGGAATAACGCCACTGAAGACTGAAACAACCAGAAGAAATGTTTTAATCGACATTTATAAGAACGATCAAACACCTGTAGAGAACCTGGCAGATGAAGATAAATTCATACTACCGTTCAGAACCCTTCTTCAGCCTGGATAGGTAGACACATCGAAAGAGTTTATGATTTGGCCAACCCATTCATTTTAGGAATTGACCAGTTTTTGTTTCCGTACGCAGTGGATAACGTGATAAATTCAAGTTATTAGAATACTCATGATTGACGTCTATAAATTTCCAATTGATTAAAGAACGGAAAAAAAGCAATAACAATATCAACAGGTGTGTCTGTTTTTGTTGTTCATTTAATGGTTTGTAAAATACATCCGGAGTGCATAAATGTCGTGGTGTAGAGAAACGAGAGAAAATGCTGTGTGTTGTATGAATCTAAAATGATGATTGTCTGGCAGTATTTTATTTCACTGCATAAAAATGTCCGTTCCCTGGAATGGTATAAAGGGGAGTGGGAGTTGAGAGTGGCATCACTCATGGATGTGAGGCTGAAATATACTGCTAACTACTTTTTTGTCGGTACCATGATTTCTGGCAGGAGTGGAGCTATTGTAAAATTGATTTTACACTCTCAAGACCTTATCGACCCACCTCCGACCAGCGTCACTTATTGCCATGGGGGAAGATCAGCTGCTTTTTGACATCTTGAGGAAAACCAGCCCGATTCCCATTCAATTCGGCTCTAAATTTAACCAAGATATTTACCACAGGCTGCCACATGACTCTATCCTAATTTTAGATGATTGTTACACCAACTGCCAGCCAGCTTCTTAAAATAGCGTTATTCTCAGGGGAACACACCCAGAGTCGTTATCAGTAATCAACGTCATTCACAACCTGTTTCTCCAAACGTTAAGAGCTATTTCCTTAAACACCCAGTACTTTTTTTCTGTTCAAAACAAACCAAAGTCTCGACCTTTAAGTATTGAGTCGTCAACTCGGAGTAAACAAAGACTTTGTAACTTCTATTTACAAGGATTCCACCAAAAAACTTTTCGATTTTTTACTAATAGACCTGCATCCTTCTACACCCGAAGCATTAAAATTTCGTTCAAACATATTTAAAATACTAATTACAGTGTACCTGCCTACGCAGTATTGCTGAAAGAATCCTAGATTTCATTCCATTACTCAAATTAGTACGTTTGAAAGCCACCCCTCAGCATGTGAAACGTCTTTTAATGAGTTGCCCCAAGTGCGTCGGGTCCTGTATTTAGCGTCTCTAAACTTGTTCAACGGCAGAGTGCCTTTAACAACGACCCAGAAAAACTCTCAAAAAATACAAGAAAGTGCTCGCTAAAACTATCTTCTAGAAGTTGTGGTGAAAAAGAAAAATATAAGCATTTTCTCAAAAATCAAATGGGGAGATTTTTAGGAGCCCTCCTAACACCGGTACTGAGTCTACTAGGGGGATAGGTGCAGTTCGGGATAGGCACAGTGCTTGGAGACGCTTCCGTAGGTGGTCCTCTGATTCTCGTTGGTTCTGTTTTCAGGGAGTGTCGGATGAGTCTCGTTACATTTTGTGGAGAGAAAGGCTTCTGTACGGCCGTAGGCTGTGCAAAAACCTTCCTGGTGACAGCCACCTTGCCCAAGTTTGGATGCTCATCCGGCCATGTGACAGGGTCCCTTGTGTCTCGTGGGTCTTTGATTCCAGCGGACAGGTCCTTCGGGGGTACGCATGGCTGAGGCATTCCACCAGAACTTCTCGGCAGTGTATGACTTCCCCTTGGGTTCCCGGCCAGTCCGGGTACGACATTCAGGTGTGTCCCAGGCTATCTTTCCATTCCAGCCCGCGGAGCTAGAGGCCGCTCTTGCTGCATGCAAGCCAGGCGGTGCTCCTGGTATTGATGGTATAGTGTACAGCCACTTTTAGGCCTTGGCGACGAGGCACGCAGGGAACTCCTTCTCCATTTTCAGGCAGTACTGGTCGGTGCCCAGGCTCCAGAGGCGTGGCTCTTTTCAGTCCTGACCCCGGTCTTGGGCCGAGGGAAGCCACGGTCTTCAGTCGTGGGTTATCGCTCCATCGCCCTTCTTTCCTGTGCCCATAAGGTGCTGGAACGTATGCTTGCTAGGCGGCTGGAGGCGTTCCTGGAGAGCAGCGAGTAGTTTTTACTGCTGCCAGTTTGGCTTTCGTAAGCATAGAGGTGCGCAGGACAGTATTCGGGAGGCGTGGCTGGACGGCTGTGTCGTCGCAGCGGTCTTTCTGGATATTAGAACTGCGTATGACACCATTGACCTGGATTGGGTGGAGGCAACCCTGCTGGACTTCTGCCCAAGAGGCTTTGTACAGGCCATCCTCGGCTTGCTTCGCGAGCGTAGCTTTGTCACCCGGGTTGGTGGTTTCTGGTCTGCTGTTGGGAATACGCACAGGAGGCTGCCTCAGCCCCCTCCTGTTTGCCGTCACAATCAACGAGGTCCTTGTGGAATTGGCGCTGTCTGCCAATGTTGTAGCCTATGCCGATGACCTAGTAGTGTGGGTTGTTGGGCGGGACCTTGTCACCCTACTTACTGGACCTTGTCACCCTAGTTTGTGGTTGGCAGAGGTTAGAGTCTCCTGGCGGATAGAGGTCGGCTCTCTCTCCCCAGAAGTCTGAACTCGTTGTTTTCACCAGTGGTTTGTTCATCCCTGTGTCCATACGTGTGGGTGTGGCAGAGGTGAACTCCGTTAAGTCTGTGCGGTATCTGGGCGTCAGGCTTTGTCCTTAGAACTTGAGGCTGTGAAGGGGACCCTTGTGTCCAGGCATGGGGCTCTGAAAGCGGTCTGCCAAACGGTGTGTCCTGTCTTCCTTTTACAGGACTTACATTCGATCCGCCTCTGACTTCCATCTACCTTTCTTGGCTGGTTGCAAGAGGGCCCGTGCTGTGCTGCAAATTGTTGTCAATGACTGCCTCCGCACTGTCACGGGTTGCCTCCCGTCCACCCCAGTGCATGCCCTTCTGGTCGAGACGGGCGAGCAGCCCTTGGAGTTGAGGGCGAGGGAGCTGCTGGTTGCAGTGTGCCTCCCCGCTGTGGCGAGAGGGGCAGTTGACCCGGTGGCACGTATTCTGTTGGACTACGGCCAGGGTCGGCTGGGTCCTCTGGCCAGGCAGTGCCTTGGGCTCCTTGGTCTTGGGGCCATGCGGCTGGGGAATGACTGCCTTCGGCGGTTTGGCCTCTCTACGGTGATTGTCCCCGCCTGTCCCTGGGACTGGTGCAAGGCATTGGTTGATTTGTTTGGTGTGCAACCAGGCAAGTTGGGCCACACTGAGGAGGCTCGGGTCTTCTGCGATGCCACGTTCTGCAAGGATACATGGTCTGGGGAGTCGGGGTTTTTGTGCAGGATTTCAAGTTGGGACTAACTCGGCGTTTTGAGGTGGTCTACTGTGGGAGAGCTGGCGGCTATATCGGTCATGCTTGATGTTAGCCTGGATCTTTGGGTGCCCAGGTTCTGCATCCTTTCTGATTCAAAGGCAGCTCTCTCCTTTTTGCGAGAGTTATTCAGGATTGTTATTCAGGATTGGTCTGGGTTGTGTAGTTCGGCTCCAGTGGGTCCCCGACCACTGTGCCATCCTTGGAAACGAGGCTGCGGATGAATTGTCCCGCGCTGAGTGTAATGATATGGTATTATGTCGGTTTTCAGCCCGGGATCTTTACCCCATCTTGCATGCTGCCTCCCGCCGGGAGTTGCAGACATGGTGGAACAGCACCCATACAGGTAGGCATCTGTACGCTTTGCACCCGGAGGTTACTGCCCCCCTCTTCTCCTCGGTCGCCTTGGTAGGTGGGACGCGGTTCTTTTGTCGCGGTTGCTGACCGGGCATGCCCTCCTCAATGGTCACAAATTCCGGCTGGGTTGGAGGGGCTCCCGGGCCTGTCCGTGTGGGGCACCGGAAGAGACAGTTTCGCACTTTCTACTGGAGTGTAGGCAGTGGGAGCACGTGAGGAGAATTGCGCTGGGTGGGAGCACGTTGGTGGAGGTCCTGGGTGAGGAAAGTGACTCGGGCCGTGGCCTTCAGGCAGCACTGGGGTTCTGCATCGCCACTCGGTGGTTTGAATTGTAGGTAACAGTGGAGGTGTGGTAGGAGCTGGCCATACGAGTGTGTAGAGTAGTAGTTTGTAGGTAGTCCATTTGTATATTGAGCGCATAGCATAATGGCTTCTGCTCAGTTTAAGTATGAATGAATGAATAAATAAATAAATAAATAAATAAATAAATAAATAAATAAACAAATAAATGCCATGCCCAAAACAAACAACGCGTGAATGTTGGCATCGTTGTTACGCCAAATTAATATTTCTTACAATCCAGTGTGGTTCTTTGTTCAATAAATTTTTTGAGCAACTATATGGCTCAACAACACAACTATGCATCCCTTCTTTAAATATTATTTAAACCATTGAAGTGGATCACTTACCTGATCACCCACTAGATTATTTCACTGCAAAGAAATAGGTCTTAGTAAAAAAAAATCCAACCTTATGCGCTTGCGTTACAGGACTTGTACTTTATGGAAATACGCAACACATATTCGACTAGAGGACAAGTCTACAACACGTTCTTCTATGAGGAGTTAGTCAACGAGACAGATATACATTTAAGAAATGGCGGTTATATTGTGGTAATGTACTTTTGGTTTGTAACTCCATACTTCCACGTGACATAACATTGTTATATGAAGTCGACTCTTTTCGACGTATTCATTTTTCGTTCATTTCACCATTTCCGTTTTCGCAGCCTAGTATGTTGCACTTTTAGCACTTGATGGATACTTGCCAAAATTGCTTGTAAAAGACGTGTTTTGTCATTTAATTATTTTCAGCCTCCTGTAGCGAAATCCAAATGGCCAGGGGTATTCGATGCAACGGAAGACGGACCATATTGCCCTCAAGATGGATGGTATGAAGTTGGTGGCCAAGAAGATTGTCTTATGCTCAACGTTTATGCGCCGAAGGTTAGCCTATTAATTTAAATATGATAACGATATAGTATTAGACAGCAATGAATTGAATATAGAAGACAAAATCCAACAACCGCCAACCTGATAAAGACAGAAAAGACATCCACCCCAACCAGAATCCAAATCCGTTTACATACCGGACGAGCCCACCAGTACGCAGTGTGGGGAATGGGCATTGAGGTTGTGTTTCACGAAGGCCAGACCTAATGTTGACTTTTTGGCTTAATTCTTAAATCTTAAATCACCTTTATAATTCAAGGTGGTGTTGGCATGAAAGTCTGGAAAGTCAGGGAAAAGTCAGGGAATTTCATAAACATATACTGAAGGTCAGAGAATTTCGACATTGTCCAGAATGTCTTTTTCCTCTATAAAGAATAGCTACTTCCTATTTCATTTTTTTCTTCTAAAACCTTCTAAACTTTACTTCTAAACTTTACTTTACTTTTACTTCTAAACTTTATTAAAGTTAAAAGTATCACGTTTTTTTGTTCCATTTATGATACGGCATAAACTCCTTAGGTCTAAGTAACATGGTACTTTGAGTGTTAAGTGCGCTTCAGTTTTGTTTAGATAATGGAATTCTTGCTCTTTACTAACGCCCGTTAGAGCATGTAATATTTTATTTAGCATTGAGATAATGGCTTCTTGCTCTTTGCCAACGCCAGTTAGGGCACGTAATATTTTATTTAGCAAAGCAATGTGATAAAGTTATTGCGATTTGAGAGAAATATGAAACAAAAAATGTTCGTTAGTCATGTAATGTACTTCGTTCGGCCGATAAAAAAAGGGAAAAATTTCAGTACTAGTCTGAAAAAAACATTGAAAAATCAAGAAATTTCATCTTGATTTTTTGAACGCCACCCTAATGTTGGCTTTCCAGCGTGTCTTAGTTTTGCAACATCAGATCAAACGTAAGTAAACTTTGTAAATGTTGCAGACTGAGACTGTTTTGATACATTCACGCGAACCATACGGAAATATTGTAAAATCTCTTAATGCTAGGGATACTTAAATACAGATTCAAACATCTTAACATTGCCTTTTGGACTTGAAGGTCAGACTTCCTGATCAAGGGATTGATCCATCAACATTTAAAACCAAACGCCGACTCTTCTTCCGTTCAGCCATGCGCAAATACTCCAAAGTATTGAGGTATGTGTTGGTTTAAGTACATTTAGCAGACCAAGAGGCTCCTGAGCGGTCTCTCCTGTATTCGTCTGGTCATGTGCACGAAACAGCTTTTGAGAACGACTGAGCCGATTTATAAAATTCTATACATGGCGACTTGACCTAGATTTATTGATCAAACAATATTCCTTCAAAATATGGCGAAAGTAAAGTGTGCCATGTCGCTGTTAGAAATACAAAAACAGTAGCCATCAAGTGCTGGTGAAATTACGAAATCACGACGTTTCAGTTCCTAGGTCGGAACCGTTTTCAGGTGAAGGGTTTAAAACAAGTCAAACAACTTAAAAATAAAAATTAATAAAATAACACCAGAGCTGGGACATGGATATAAAACTTACAAGTCATAAGAATGTAAGGTTCCATACTAAAAACTAAAACCAAATAAAATAAAATTCAGCACAATTCGAAAGAATTGTGGTTCAGTAACTGCTGTTATGTAAGGGGCAAAAAGAAATCCGGTTTTATGTTGTTGTTTCCGAGAGGTGAAGAGCCAATTAAAGTTGTTATATTTACTGATAGAAGGTAACGGAAACCCATTGCTAAGCTACTTATAGAAGATATATTTGAATTCTTCTAAGTACCTTAGCAATGGGTTTCCGTTATCCATTATCAGTAGATATAATAACTTTAATTGGCTCTCCACCTCTCGGAAACAACAACATAAAACCGGATCTCTTGTTGTCCCTTACATAACAGCAGTTACTGAACCACTTCGCAAGAAGTTATATACTGTTAATGTGTGCCTTGTTAGTAAATGCAGCCGTGCTCTTCACAGCCAACTTCAGCTTCCCCCCTCCCCTCCCAATACCAATACTACAATATTCCAGTCATATTTACAAAATACACCATTTATAGCATACCTTGTGCCCATTCTGGATGCACAGCCACCTGTGTAGGGCAAAGTAAGCAGGAAATATGCAAACGTCTTAGTTCCCACAAATCACGTTCAACTCTGGTTCAACACTTTCAAAAAACAAGGCATAAACCCGAAATTTCGCAAACAAAAATTTTATTTCAAATTCCTAACACCAAAATACGCGAAACTTGGAAACACGTTGTATTCATTTAACCAAACCACCTGTTCATAATCACTTAATACCTACAGCCAATTACCTACAAGACTACATTAAGTTATGCAATGACGCTGGCATCAACACATTTCCACCAATCAAAATCCAGGGACCCACTATTTAAAGCATAGCCGACTGAGTTCTCTCATCATTCGACCTGCAGACTTGGGTGAATTAGGCGCATTCTTTTGAATTGTGCTGACTTTTATTTTATTTAATTTTAGTTTTTAGCATGAAACCTTACATCCTTCTGACTTGTAAGGTTTATATCCATGACCCAGCTCTGCTGTTATTTTTTAAGTTGTTAGACATGTTTTAAACCCATCACTTGAAAACGGTTCCGACCTAGGAACCGAAACGTCGTGATTTCGTATTTTCACCAGCACTTGATGGCTAACTCTGTTTGTATTTTAAATAACTAAAGCGCTTTTTAACTTTGTACTTTTTGCCATGTCGCTGTAACATGGCACATTCAAAAATATTATAAAAGGTGAACAATATTATAAAAGGTGACATGAGATCGAAATTTTCAAAGACGGTAAAAGTCGGAATGACTAATTATAATAGGTAACCAGGCTACAATTTTAAAGCATTTGTCTCAATCCAGCCTGAACACTACAGACGGGTTCTACTAGTTTATGAATACTGAAAATCCCTTTTTTACTCAAGAAGGCGACGATCTTCTGTGTAACAGTGTGCATGCACAGAATCATAATGCTGAGCAACAAGCAATAACTTCAAATACCTGGTTAGCGTGCCAAACGCACTACGAGCTATATGCAATAAAGCTTGGTTATAAATCAATCTGAACATGCTACGATCTACATACAGTAATTACCTGGTTTTCGTATTCCACACACACTGCCGGCTATATATATATATACAAACCTAGCAACTGTTCCTCGCACACACTACGAGCTATAGACAATATGAAACTGTTTGTAGTTTTTCACAACGCTACATTCTAGGCACAGTAAACACGCGTTAAGGCATTCTACTCTCACTACAAACTATATGCAATAAATAACTCGTGATGGTATTCTGCTCACTCTACAGGCTATATGCAATTAATAACTGGCGATGTATTCTGCTCACTATATGGGCTACGTGCAATTTATAACTGGTGATGGTATTCTGCTCACTCTACGGGCTACATGCAATTAATAACTGGTGATGGTATTCTGCTCACTCTTCGAGCCGTATGCAGTTAATAATTAGTGATGGTATTCTGCTCACTCAACGCGCTATTATGCAATTAATAACCGGTGATGTATTCTGCTCACTCTTCGGGCTATATGCAATCTATACCTGGAGATGGTATTCTGCTCACTCTACGGACTACATGCAATGAATAACTGGTGATGGTACTCTGTTCACTTTTCGGCTATATGCAATCTATATCTGGAGATGGTATTCTGCTCACTCTACGGGCTTCATGCAATTTATAACTGGTGATGGTATTCTGGTCTCTCTAAGGGCTATATGCAATTAATAACTGGTGATGGTATTCAGCTCACTCTAACTGTTATACGCAATTAATAACTGTTTATAGCACTCTGCATACACTATGAGCTACATGGCATAAACACTTAGATTACAAACAAACACGTCTAGTGTGCTATAAAAAAGGGTGATACATGATTGATGTTTTACTTTAATTGTTAAAAGGGTCACGGCTAAAAATTTAGGATATCAAACTTAAATAATATCTGTTTACCTGCTGTTGTTCTTTACGAATTAAAATTATTCTTAAAGAACAACAGAACTTTAAAAATGCAAATTTCTAAATTTTACATTGATTATTTAGATTAAAAATCCGAGTTTTTATCCGTGTTCTTATTAACAAGTAAAGTGAAACTTCAATCATACAAACCTTTTTTTACGGTACACATGACGTTTTTGTTTCGCAATACGTGTAGCAATTTTATGCCGTGCCAAAACCATTCCTCTTCATGTTTCCTGAAGGTGCGGGTTAATAATTGTTGGCTCACAGCATTGTTACCATTTCTTTATTCTTTATTCTATGCCTTCGGCTGGTGTGTGCTGATTGGCATTGTTCCCTAATTACAGTGTTTATAACCCTGGCCAAAACACTTTGAACCCTTTGTATTTAAAACATTGTAAACCAATAAAATTGATCGTTCAGGGAGTAACTCTGGAATGGTTCTACCGATTGAAAAAGTGTTCTCTTTGTGGATGAAGGAGAACCATGTTTCTCCCTTAGATCATGTTTCAGACTTTAGGTAGGGGCAGTAGTTTTTTTCTGAAACGGTGGCAGAACAAGAACAACAACAAGTGAACAGATGTAAAATTTACCCGTGGCTCCCGTGGCTCTTTAGTTTTATTATTGCACAGAAATGCATAATTTTTTTGGCATAAATATACCGTCCGTACTTATCTACTATCTGGCCAAGTTTGGTCGAAAAATATGGAATAGGGGAACTGAGATATTAATAGTGTTTTAGTTTTGCTGGAGTGAGGAAGTTTTGCAGTATTAACTGCATCACAGTTTTAACTATCGTACCTTCAGGTCATGCAGAAAGCTTCACATTAGGAATATCCAAAATGTATTTACTTGTAACACGGGGATGCAAGAAATTATTTCCTCCACCTTCTTGATTCTGACCAATATTTTGCTATGGTTTAGGTTTGACCAATAAAGTAGACTCGGTATAATGAAACTCCAATTAAGTCATTTCTTAATAGGAGAAATTACTTCCAATAGACATTACTTTATTGTTTTGTTGTTATTCACCTTCTGTTCATAGATGGAAACCTGGTTATGTCCTCTATGAAAATATCTTATTATGAAATTTACATAGATGACATAAAAAGAGCACTTTTCACTATCGTAGAATGTAGAAGTCTATTAAAGCTTGCTAAAAACTGACCTGACATGAGACAACGAAAAGGTAAACCAGAACCACAACACCCAATCAGTATTTATGTAACTCACGAGATTAAAACTACTGTGGTGTTTGTACATATTGTCCTTCACAATAGTAAAATGTAAGTCTAGCAAAATCTGGCTGCATATTTATCTGTAGCGTTTTTTACACTCTCCCGAACTTCATTTGACAAACTTGACTTGCTGTTCGGTTTAAAGTGGACTTTGCACTAAAAACTTACTGCACAAAGAATCGCTTTTTTGGCAACCTAGGTTTTTTGTTATATAGCCTAAACACAAATTACTATTATCTTATGCTAGCTTGGGGATTAAAGCCAGGATAAAATATCCCTCTATAATTTGTTCATATTTGTTCATATTTGTTCATATTTGTTCATATTTGTTTTGTTCATATTTATGTATAAATGATTCCAGCATTTAGATTGAAGATTTTTTCTCTTTGGTTTATGAACTTGTTGTTGTCACAATGTTAATCCAAATTTCAGGACAAGAGTGATATTGTTCTTGAAAAACAAACATAATTTTAAATTTATTTTAATATGTAGTTCTCTCAAGATGGGACTAGGAGTACAAATAAGTCTGTGATGATATTCGTCCATGGTGGAGGTCTGCACGGTGGAAGTGGATTGTACGGAGACTATCCTCCAGAAAGACTTATGGACTCGGATATTATACTGGTCACCATCAACTACAGACTCGGAATATTGGGTAAGGTAGGCCGTATCATAATATATGGGTTTATAACTGGCTTATTTCTCCATAAGATGTCAGATAATACAATACATAAAATTAGAGGAAATAGGAGCACTCAAGACAGGAGTGTTTTAGACGAGATTATGAATATTTCGAACTGTAGTGTTCAAATATTAGCTAATTAAAAAAAAGACAAGTAATTCAAAATAGTTAAAAAAAAATTTAATGGGTGAAATACGACATTGAATTAGTATTGTTAAATTTACTATACCAGTATTGGGAAATAATTAAGAAATAGTCGAATTAACGGTGCTCCGAATGCTAAAGTTTTCTCGGGAGGTGGAGGCATAACTTCTCAGTAATACCTTCGATCTTTTCATGCCATAATCGATGCATTTCGCTTCCCGAATCCACAGGGATGGATTTAAGCAAGAATTGAACCTGGGATCTTTGGTATTTAAGAGAGTGAAATACAGAGTGCATATTAGATGTAGGAAGCACTAAATTGTCTGTGACCCTGCACTATTTCCAATGTTTATATCGGTGTGGGGGTGGGGTAAAACCTACCAGTTGGGTGCTGCTGAATGTTAACACTTTCGGGGTTTGGAAAAGAGTTTACATTTACGGCCTCGTTGTTCTCCCGACAGCTGTTAGTGAGATGGGTGATATTTAACTCTGGAACTTGATGTTTACACGAATTTTATTGGGTTCAGCCCGGCATTGAATCCGTGACAATGCATACTGGCCTAGCCTAAAGGTATTTTACCATTATGGTGATGTGTAAAAGTGCAATTTTGCAAAGTAATAGTTAGCTCATTGTATTGTATCCTAGGTTTCTTGAGTACTGGTGATGCATCCTCTCCAGGCAACTATGGTCTTCTTGACCAAGTTCTTGCTTTCCAGTGGGTCAAAGACAACATCGAGGTATTTGGCGGCAACCCAGATTCAGTTACCATATTTGGAGAAAGCAGTGGCGGAGCCAGCGTTAGTTATCATCTTATTTCACCAGTTTCTAAAGGTAAGTTAAATATGAAAGACATAAATGTGAAACCATCGGTGAGTGACAGCAAACTCTCTATTTCCTCTTAGCAACACTGAAATCACTCAATACTTGCTCCAAACTGTTAACAAAGAAAGCCTCCCATGAGGAAGGAAAAGTTGAATTGGATTGCTAAAATCTTCCCGGGTAGTTTGCTATTACTTTTTTTTAGATACAATAAACACCAAATTTGGTTTGTAAGTCTGATTGCTTCATCAGATAAGCTAGTATGAGATTCACTAAAAAAAGAATACCTTTACGACTCATATGGGTAGTGTATAGGTTTAACTTGACCATCAATGGATTTCAACATTAATTAATGGACTCGTTCGTGTACTATTAAAGAATCTAGGGGAAAATCCCAAAGGAAAACCTTTGGAAAAAAGTCTGGAAAAAATTAGCTACTGAAGGGAGAAAGCTGTGGATCACAGCCGAAGAAAATATAAGCCACAGTAAAGAAATCACAGAAAAAAAAAACGTTTCCTGGGTAAACTTCCTTTGCCTGCCTGTTGAAATTATAGCCAAGGCATCTGACCTAACAACCTGTAAAAAATTACAGCCCGAAAGATGTCAACGAACAATTCGGCTTTTTTCATTGTTTTTTCTTTCGGCGTTTTTTTCCTTAGCTTCTTATCCGGAACTTCCTTTTCCTTCGGCTGTTGTGGGCCTGCTGTTCTATCAGGGAACTCATTTTTGTTGACCGTATGATGCCAGGTTAATTTTGATATTTGAGAGTCAAAATTCCGAAAATTCATGCGCAATTTTATTGATTTGCGAAAGTAAATCCACATGTAGGAAAAACGTGAAATGAACTTTAACAGTCGGTTCAAAAGTTACCAAGAATACAGTCCGACAGATACACACAGACTTAAAATTATTCTGACTAACGCTGTATCACGTTGCCGAGTGATCTCAGTTTCTTCTGACCTGTGTTGAAAAACATTGGTTGAAGACTATCCTAGCCACATCTGGTTAAATTACAGTGACCAATGTCCTAACAGGCTGAAGGGGAATGTTGCCCTCACCTGTCTATATTGCCAAATCACGTTTTGGAAAGTGATGTCGGCCTCTGTGCCTTTACTCTGCTAAGGATCCACTACAGGAAAGCTTTTGTACGTGTTTGAACGTTAGATTTATTAAAGGGGGTAAGGTAATAGCTATAAGCAGAATCCTGGGATATTTATGTTCGTCTCGCCGGATGAGAATTTATTTTCTCTGCTGCTCACTAGCTGTCACTCAAACTGTCACAAAAACTGAAAAACTTGCCGTGTATAATTGAGGTCAACATGAACGAAGTACCTGTATTGAAAAGAATAAGTCATGCTAATGCAAGTTTAAATTTTAATGAATATATCCGTGAATTGATCCATGAATGCATATATAGGTTGAATTTTGTATGTATAAGGAGGCTTGGGTTTCTTAATAGCTTATAAGCTTCAAATTGAATCTTCATGTATTTCATAATAAACCAGCGATTTATGATATCAGACTTTCTAAAGCTAGATATCTAGATGCCGTTTAGAGAGGTCGCATTTCCTATTTTTATTGAATACAACGCCTGCGTAGTCGACCTTTGTTTGCAACAGAATGTGGCTTCTATGAAACCAGGAACGTTATCGACAACCAGAGCGATTAACTTTATGTCAGTCTACCCACGGGACGAGTAAGAGTTCTGTGGGAAATATCGGTGATAAAAGATCTGTACATAATAAATAACTTATTTAGTTCTGTTCTATGCCACTTGGGCAGTATTTTAAAGCAATTAATTGATGCATGATCTAAAATAAACGTAATTATATTTCATAGTTTTAAGCCAATGTGCATTGCTTTCATTTATACTGTTTTTTCACATATTGCTTTCTCATTATTACAACGTTTTAATGCTTTGCTTTTCAGGTCTTTTCCACAGAGCCATTGAAATGAGTGGTACCGATTTATGTTCGAACCACTTTGAATCAAATCCGTTGTTTTGGGCCAAGTTTCTAGCATCACAGGTAGACTGCCCACTAAATGATACGGTACTCATGCTGGAGTGTTTTCGAGGGAAATCCTACCAAGAATTAATACTGGCAATGGCACCTACGGTAAGCATTACTAACTCCAGGGCTTCTCTGCTCTCTCATTATTTCTTAGCCCACTTGTTTTCTGAATTACTCACCATTACTCATTTTGGGGGGGGGGGGAACACTCACTGTAACGATGCCAACTATTTCCTGGCCCAGTACTGATTTTTTTTTTATAATCTAATAATTATGACAGTATAATGCCATAGGGAAAAAATAGTCTAGGGCTCAGGCGTTTTGCCTATGAGTCATGCCAAGTAATTCTACAATCATCACCTTTCATCAACAATCATTCCACTGTAGAAGACATTGTAGTAGTAGTACGTCGGACTCCATAGGGTTAGTGCATTATATCTTGAATAAGTTTCAAGAAACAAAAATCTGAAATTTTAAAAAAAAAATTGCAGAAAAAAGTGCACAAGTCGAAAGAATTCTGTAGATTGTCATAAAATTCGAAGCAAGGTACAAAAAATTGCAGACAAGATGCATCTTAAAGCTAGTGAACGATTCACTAAAGCCACAAAGAATAGTGACTTAAGAGAAGTGTGGTTAGTGCAGGGGAAGTTAGATGGAGCAACTCACTGAGACAAGAAGAAAGACAAACGGAATCAGAAGTAGACAACTTGGAACGGGAGATCAGCAATCGAAAATTTATCCAACGGCAAAATTTAGTCTTAACTTAACTTCAACTTTAACTTTAACTTTAACTTTATTAGACAAGTCAACTCGCTCACTAGGAGCATTACATGACAATCAAAAGGTTAACATTTCGCACTTTGGGTGCAAGAAGAAATTTTAAATTTTAAATATGGCAGTAAACAGATTCAATAAATAGTCAGCAAAAAACAGTACACGCTAGTAAGTATGACTCAGGCTATTTCTGCCCACGGAAATAGCAAACAATTGATTAGTAGTAGATTAATTAACAAGAAAAGTGAGGTTGTAAAGTACCTTGCACCAACAAGCATATTAAACAAGGCCTAATCATTCAGTAACAAATATAAAGAAATTAGCGGGTGTAAAACTGCCCCTATTACATTAGAGTAAGGCTAGGGTGTAAAAGCATTGCACAATTCGCTAGAAAAATTTGCCACGGGCCATTAATCACTATAGATATAAATTCTAACATAAATTACAAACATGCGAAATGATACACTGCCTATTAATAAGTCTAACTCAAGTAAATCTACCAACGTGCTGTCCGTAGATTACCCAGTGACCATAGATGACAAAAACATTTCGATACGCTATATGGAACTAGATTAATCAACAACCATGAATGTGGTTTACAACCAGAAGACAGCCCCAAACCCAATAGAAAGCTTTCTTGATTAAAGAAGTAGTAACCCTGGTGAACAACTTTTAATTTACTTTATGTCCCTATCTTGCGTAGGTTTGGAGATACAAATTGTATGACCTTGAATACGAGCTCTAAGGTCATTTTGGATACCACGATCGGATTCTCTATACGCCACTTCCTATACGAGCATGCTATTATCAGCAACCCATATCCAAGTCTTATGGCTGTATTTCACCTGGTACGGGTATAGAAGTTTGTAGCTTAATAACCAGTACCTTATTGACACATGTGCAGAAAATACAAAATACAATTATTCGTGTTCTTTTTCAAGGATAGCAAAAAAAAAAATAAATACAAACGTCAAGAAAGCTAAATTTGATCACAAAATTCTTAATATCGATAGCATAGGAGAGTACTACTATTTTGATATGGAAAATCATTTAAGAACTCGTAAGAAATAACAACAGCTTACGAATCAGTTAGATACTACAACTTTAGAGAAATAATTTTGGAAAAATGTCAACAAAGTATTTTACTCCTCTTATTTTTAACGAATTATCTAGGGAATTTCACAATAATACGTCGTCTGGAAACTTAAAACTTAAAACTAAAACCAACTTATCAAATAAACAAAATGATAAATAAATAAATAAATCAGGTAGCCTATGAAAAGAGTAATTTTTATTTTGGTTACAATTTTATTCACTCTTTAAACTTACTGGTTTTGTCACTTAGTTTGCTCTGTAATTTTAGAATATGTAACTAGGAAATAAGTGTGAGGTGTGAAGGTGTGAAATTTAAGCAAAACATAAATGTAGATGGTAATTGAATGTTTGTTAAGGAAAATATTAATGATGGTATATAAAATAATTATTCAACTGCATGTTGATCGGTGTAACCTTATGTACGTTCACAGTCCTATGAAAGTTATGATATCCACCCAAAACCAAAACTGGTAGAAAAACCCGCCAAGTTTCCAAAAACGGTCGACCTTTGAAGGTAGTGATATCATTCCACCAGGAAAAGGCCGCCAGGGTTAATCCTATTAGCCAAGTTAATCGCACCGAATAATACTTTAGACGTTAAATGAAAACTTGAAGATTGCTACCACTAGTAGCAATCTTCTAGTTTTCATTTAACTTTCAAACTATTAGTATGTGCGATTAACTTGGCTAATAGGATTAACCTTGGCGGCCTTTCCCTGGTGGAATGTTATCACTACCTTCAAAGGCCGACCGTTTTTGGAAACTTGACGGGTTTTTCTACCAGTTTTGGTTTTGGATAGATTGTTATTAGCACAAACAAGTACGTTAGTACTTCGTGCTACCCATTATTTAATTTAAATTTACAAAAACTTCTGAGACATACCGTATACAGGCCCTAATTTTACCTGTACTCACCTGACCAAGGGAACAAAATTAAACGCATGAAATGAAAATGATTTCCCATGACATGACTTCTCAGTTTAAAATGAAGCAATTATTGATGATTCCAAATTGACACTGCGGTATTTACGGGTTACATTTTACTTAAACCTACTATCTAGTGGTCATCATTGCCTAGCCTTGTAATTTTGCCATTTTTACACAACGGATGTGAGTTGTAATCTCAATGTGGACCAATTCAAATGAAATGGAGAAAAACAACAATAAAATATTCTCATTATACACGAAAAAGGTTAACATTTTGGGTGTTATCTGCTGAATGACATAACTCAACCTAATGGTAACAACAGGTCTAATAAATAACTGTCTTCTCAGCATTTCCGAAACTTGAACTTTATTTGCTTTACTTTTATTTTTTTATGTTGATTATATTCTAGAAAAGTATGTTACTTAAATCATGGTTTTTCTTTATCCTTAAAACCAAATTACTGTTTTATTTTTTAATACTGATTTCTGGATTTTTTCCATATAGTACTTCAGAAAGTTTTCAAACAACGAGATACGAACATGCTTTATTACATCTTTATATTAATTAAGATTTTGCAATTTGTCAATGTTTATACCTTGCAAGATTATCTCTAAATGAATTAAGGTTATATGTTACCTACTTCGAGGATAATGCTTTCTTTTTATACATCGACGTATTAACGCAAAACTGTTCTTTAACAGGCTACCATGAACTCCATACGTTTTAGATTATAGGATACTGATTGAATTTACAGCTAATCAGGTAGTCTGAAGAACTAACGTACTTGATATGCTAAATAGTTTGGGAATAATAGTTTAGCTTGTGAGTTAGGATGCTCTTTACTCAAGCTACGCTTTGATCGCCCCCACAGAGCACATTTTTCGTCATTATCATACTTGTGTGAAACAATCGTATGTTTGGTCATCAAAGGGTTAAAGACGGGTTGCCACCAAAGGAAAATTTGGACCATCAAGCGGCATTGAGTGCCATCTAGTTCTCTCTATCGCTTACTCGTAGCAAGCAAAGGAACGCTCAAAGAAATATCTTTTAATACAACAAACAAGCAACATGCATACTGAATCATTCAGTAAAAATGTAAACGTCCTCGTGGACCTGGGAGCAACCTGTAAAGATTATCGATATTAATGCCGCTAGATTATGTGAAGGCAAACCAGGCAGTGCTACATAAAAATACAAACAACGTTTCGAAAATTATCAATTTTCGTCTTCAGGTTAGCAATAAAATTAAAGCATGGCAAAAGCCACTAAGTCATCCTACATTAAAAGCATAAAACAGTAATTTAAAATGGATAAAAACCACCAATTTCTCCCCTCAAAAGAGGCAGAAATGGCAGCCGAAAAGCAACGACCCACCTGCTTCGTTAGGATGCCACGTCGCAAAGGCAAGGAATATGCAAATCAGGGTCACGTGTTTCAAAGGTGCGATGCATTCGTTATCTGGGTTTTACAATATGCCTGGCAAAAGAGTCGAGTTTAAGTGATTTAATTACAGGAAAATATTCTTTTAGAAATTTATTATCTGGCACTAAGTGGTTATGTACAGGTGGTGTTATGTGTGTGGATGACTAGCGTTTCTAGATTAATTCGTGCACTGGTGTATTTTTCTTGAAACAAGATTTGGACCTGGTCCAAGTCGGGGGTGTAGCCTGTTGCGTATTTGTCTGGTGACTTGCCTGTTGAAAGCCAGTGTTGCACTAAAGAATTTGATTCGACTTTGATTCGACAGCTATATGGCGCCACGGTAGAATATAAAGAAAATACCGGGTGGCGCCATCTAGTATCATTAATAGTGTTGACCTCTACAACTAGCCCCCAGGTGCACGAGGACGTCCCACATTTTTACTCATTAATTAAGGAAGCATGTAGCTTGTTTGTTGTGTTTAAACGTATTGATGTGTGCATTCCTTTGTTTGCTGCGAGAGAAAACTAGATAGCGCTAGGTGCTACTGTTTTAATTTGGTGGAAACCTATCTTTAACGTATCTCTCTATATATTTTATTTCGTTTAATTAGGGGATTAACTATTCACACAATTTAATTAGGAACTAGGTTTACTAAAGTTTGGATAAAATCGAGCACCATAAAGTGCTCAATAAAGGTTTCAACAATTTGTTGTTGACGTTAGTAAACCCGAAATTATTTTTCCTTTGATTACTTTCAACATATTGTGTTTTATTTCACATTGTCACTGAGAATATTTTAAAACCAACACATGTGTTTATGATTTAAAACATGGTATCAATACTTTTGATGATCACAACAAACCGGAAATTACTGATTTGTTTTCTGATTCTTAAGCTGGCTTCTAATTACTTCAATATCCCATTCGCACCAACTGTCGATGGCCAGTTTCTTACGTCTCCTCCAAGAGATATACTGTCACGATCTCCCGAAAAGATAAACAATGTTCCCGTGCTGAGTGGATGCACAGAAATGGAAACTGCTTTAATACCACAAGGTACGTGGTTTTACTAACAATAATTTAGAAACGAACAATGAACATTTCCTTCTTTTTGGATAGACCATTTTGCGTCTAATTTTTCATCTTATTTTAGAGTATAAGTACTAGGTTATGGGTGGTGTTTATTAAACATGCGTGCACTTACACATCTCAATGATTTTTCAGGCATGTGTGCGCATTCTTTCTCCTGCTAATGAAATGTATTTGAAAAATACGTTGCCACTCATGTCAGTCTTATTTTGTTCTTAACCTGAATGGTAACTATTTTATCTATTTGATATAAAGCACGTACTATGTTTGGGTGGTGTTTGGTAAGTATATTACAATATTTGTTAGTGCGCAGTATTTGCAGTAACATCGCTGTCGAATTTTTCACATGAGTGCCTTGTGTTGAAATGTTTTTGACATACACTTTAACTTTTGTTGAGTCTGTGGATCAGAAAAAGGCTACGTAGAGCTGTCCATGCGTAAAGACAGGTTCAATATGTAATACACCTATACTATCAAGTCCTTGGACTTAGATATATTGTCACCACACAGGCATGACTTACTGAAAGTTGCGTTTGTTGAAGAAGCGATGGCATATCATTATCGAAATTAGACATATGAATGCTAGGAATAAATGCATGCCCATGTTGATGGTCACCAGAAACAAGCTCTCCATTATGACTATGGTTTGTTATATGACTAACAAAGATTCTGGTGACATTGTTCCCTTCTTTCGAGCTGGTTTGTGGAGAAGCATTATTATTGCTTCCTCCTCTAAGGATCGTGGCTGTGGTGGAAGCCTGACGGGGTGAATGTACGTAAAAATCTATGGGATAGTGTTTGAGCTTCTTCTTGAGAGTCAGCTTGTAATGTGTATACGATGTAGTAAGTCGAACGCAAGAATATGTGTATACGCCTAGACAGTTGTACGCCAGGACATTTTTCAAGTACCTCTTCATTGACTGTTAAACATTTGGCATTTCTGGAACAAACAATTGCACTTTTGGTTGCGAGTTTTGGTGTACACAAAATTTCTTGTGGGTAAACTTCATCAATGATTGTTCCTTTCATAATACACTGTTGGGGGATTTCAATGATATTTTCACCTAGGGCTTGGGGCTAGGGCAAGTTTCGTAATGCGAGCTGCAGGAACCAATGTGCCTAGTTTCCTTCACCAGTCCGCATATTTGCGTGGATACTGAGTATTTGAAAATGTGTTCATAACTTTGTGCTCCTGACAGCAGCTGTACTGTTCTGGACGACAACAGATCAAGTCCAGGCGAGAATCCAGAGGGGGCGGTGGGGGCGATCGCTCCTCCTAAAACCTAATCAGACACACGCTGATAATGCTGTATTAGTGTTTAAAATCTTCTTTAATGGCTGTATAAATTTCAGTATTATGGTTCCTTACACAAACAAAGGTACACTTACAAATGCATAATAATTAATGGTATTTTACGTTGTTTCGTCCTTTTTTTTTTGCTTTTGTCCACTTTCACATCGCTTTTGTCCATTGTTACACTATGTGGAATACAAAAATGGACGAAAGCAACAACAACAAAAAAGAAGTAAACCAATGGGAAAAAAACCCCAAAAAGGGTAATTCTTTACTCACTGTTCCAGAAATATTTCTCGATTTTTAATATAGGAGAAAAGCTCGAAAACAAAAATCCGCGACATGAAGAGTCGAATAAATAATAAGCAATCTAACAACAAATCACTATCAATGAAACAAATTTAATTTGCCTAGAATTTTTAGTTTAAACAGGATTTGGTGAGTACAAAAGGCTTTCTTTTACTGGTGAAAGAAAAGTGAAAAAAAGGTCGTCCGCTACACAAGTCTTGCTTCCGTCGCCTTCCCCCCTCCCCCTAAAATTTGGGAGCTAGGACCTCAACTGAAAAACCATGTTTTTGACTCCTAGCTGACGCAAAATCGCCCCTCCTAAAATTTCATCCTGGATCCGCTACTGGTAAAGTCTGTTAGAAATCACCACTGACAACAGTAACCTTTCCTCTAAAAGGAAGTGCATTTTGTATATAAGTTCTTTTAAAAGTCTGTCGACAGACACGAATGCATGACTGGGTGTTATGACGCCTTCGTTCCAGATTATGATAGAGGGTACAATAAGTTCTGTTCCCTGAAGCATTCCTTATCTGAAGGTACAAGTGAAGTTTTCTGGTAGGGGAATGGTATGGAGAATCGATTACTTTGTGGGTCTAGAAAATGGAAAATAAGATGCTGCTGACAGACGAAACCTCACAAGAGCATGTAACAAACAAGAGTGATTTAAGCTGGAATAAAGCCGGCCTTGGTCACAATAAAAAAAATCTAGAACGTAAAATCATTAAAAAACGGAAGCAAGGCTTAAAGCTGCTAATTCCTGACCCGTCATCTTGAATCTTAAGTCATGTGAAACTGAAGTTTAATTTTTTGATGGCAGGACTGGAACTGCCAGCGTACAGACTTGTTTCTGTTTGTAATGATTTTATGGTTTTAGGTAGTATTTTTATTGTGACCAAGGCCGGCATTATGTCAGTTGAAAATTAAATTTAGTTTGTTGCATGCTCTTATGGGCTTTCGTCTGTAAGGATGCTCTTATTTTGCACTAGAATGGGTTAGTATTTCGCTCTGGAATGGGTTAGTATTTCGCTCGAGTGGCGAAGTAACCACTAAGCAATAGGCCAGGTATTCTGTTCCAAGCCAGTGGAATATCTGTATGACCCCTCCATTGCAATGTATACTGACGACAGCTTGGTAGAAAATTGGTTTTCCCACTATCTTCAGGACCACCTACCACAAAGTATATTTGGGAATTTCGGCCATCAGTGGCGGCAATGCACTAAATATGTGCTCTTTTGCTCACTGAGGATTTGTTTCAACTAAAGACCGATTTGTGCTTGATTGGCGAAGTTAAATTAGTCAGGAGGTTTATCCAAATTTGAAATGGTTGTAAGCTGATTAAAATTGTTTAGCACTGTCCTACACTTGGCCTATTCTAATAATGTAGGACAAACGAATTCTAACTAATTGATTAAGCTATTTTATGGCATATCAGCATTCGCGTCTGTTTGACCGTTGTGGAGCATCCAGTGGGTGTGAAGTATGGTCTGGAGAGCACATGTTGTATTGAATAAAATGATATGAGCTTTGAAAATCATGTGAGACGTATGGTAAGCAAGAAAATGGAGAGCCTAAAATGTTTTTGTTTTTCCTTACGAAACAATACTCCTACTTCAACACCACGTATTCGAAGTGTCGCTTCCTCCTCAGCCTTTCGTGAAAGTTCTGCCAAACTTGCGCTATCACGTCAGGTGTGATTAAATGACACACTTCCACAAGGCGGTCTCTAAGCTGCTGTATGTTCCCAGGGTGTTGCTGTGGTGCATAAAGTTGGTCTTTAACGTAGCCCCACAGGAAGAAGTCAGGACGGGTTAGGTCAGGAGACCTAGGCGGACAATCCACAGGACTGCACCTGCCATTCCACATGTCCCCGTATCGGGGATTCAGCCATTCACTGGCCTGAAAGAAGAAGTGGGCTGGATCGCCATCATGTTGTTCATACGCTCTGATGGGGCGGGGGGCGGGGGGAGTCAGACCTATCTCCTCCTCAATTGCTGGTTGAATCTGGTGATTCAGTAGCTGCAAATAGCTGCAGTAGCTTTCTCCATTCAGTGTACCATCGATGAAGAAAGTCTCTAAACAATGTTGTTCCTACAAACCCATACCACACATACCTCGGTTGTGCTGAAAGTGCATTTCTACCATGAACTTTGGGTTTGTTATCGCATATTCATGTGTATTCTGCTTATTTGGTGTATGGTGCTACTTGATATGAGCCTCGTCAGTCACACAAGATGCCTAAAAAATGTCATATCACCATCCATCTGCTCGATAACCCATTGCGCAAACTGCAGCCTGAGGTAGAAATCTTCATCATTCCAATGCTGGGGCATTGCCGGTTTGAATACATGGTAACCCGGTTCCGTTGGGACTCTCTATACAGCAGTCTTGCCAATATTATTACTTCTCTGGCTAGAAGTTCACCTCACCTATCGTTGATGTATTTATTACTCTACCTTAGTTGGACTGGCCTTCGTTTCAGTCAAAACCTTTGGCGTAATGTGTATTCCATGCCTAGGCCTACAACAAACTTTCTAGGCCTACCTCTTCTGTTAGCACTTTTTGGACCACCCAGTATATTGGTCACACCATAGCATACGATGTGACATTATTGTTGCACCATCACATGATTGGTATAACAGCACTGCTTAGCCTTGGTATCGTTATTCTGACCTACATCATCAATGGTAGTTAACATTGACTGGTTCATTATGTCGTCGTTGTTTTCAAGTTCTGTTTTCCTTCCAAACGTCTGCACTATCGTCTTTTTTGGTCCATATGCATTCCAGTTCTATGACACGTTTCCATAATCATTGAGTGTTTTTCTTTCAGTTGCATTTTTACCCTTTAATACGTTAATCTTTTGCCTCATAGGGAAGTTTTCGGTAAATCTTTCACCACAACAACGTTTTAACATGTCTGGCTCCATGAGTACTATGGGAGATATGACAACGGCAATTAACTTTTAGCCGACATGGTGGGAACAACCCTTAAGGTTTGTTGGAAGTTGGAAAGAACTTACAAGAACTAATTTCCTGATGCAATACTTCAATTTGCGTCAGTAATTCATCCTTGAGAGTTGTCATGTATGTCCTGTAGAACTTGTGATATTGTGAAGTAGACGATGCATGCTGGGCAGGCAAGCATGAAGATGACGCGAGCAGGACAGTGCTCCCATCTGTTTTCACGAATCTGTGAAATTAGGCGACATGTGCTGATTCGTGACCAAAGCTGTTAGCGTGTCCGACATGCTTCATCTTGTCTGGCCGAGTTTTGTCTTCTTGGCTACCCACACTGATCTATTGCTTATTGTGTAGGCCTATGCTGTATAGTATACAGTTCCTCACACATACGTTATCATCATTTATTTCAGGAATGGAATTCTTGAAACCTGACATCTCAATTCTATCTGAAGACAGCTTTAACTTTGTTTTCAACTACTCTCTGGCCAATCCGAGTGTGAATGTCAGCCGCATGATTAGAGATCACTATCTGAAATCAGCTAATGTGACCAATAAATTCGAAGAAAACAAACTCTTTGTAAAGGTAAGTAGAAGGATGTAGGTGATGAAAAGGCAGGCAATACTCTCAGTGCAAAAAGGATTTTCGACAATTTAGTGAACATTTAGGGAGAACTAATTTAAAACGATTACCTCGCATGCTGTAGAGGTAATCGCTTTAATTTAGTTTTTTTTAAAGTTTAATTTCGTGTTGTTCTTGTTGTTGATGCTCTTTGACCTTACCTACAGGGCAAATGAACCGTTTGTCAAGTTTTACATTTTAAAAAGTAGGTATGAACATTAAGAAGGTCCAAAATCTTTTGAACGTTACTTTAATGTGACAGCAATATTCTTGCTGTTGTTATTCTTGTTGGGGAAATTTTCCTGAGTCCTAGGGATCGAACCAATGAACCGATTTCCAACTTATATAGCTTAAAATCTGGCTATGAACAAGGCCCAGGACCTTTTGAATGCTATTTTAATTTGATTACAACATTGTTGTTGTTGTCGCTATTCTTGGGGAAATTCTGTTCTCACCTAGATATTGGACCAATGAACCGATTTTCACTTTGTATAGCTTAAAATGTAGGTATTACCGTATACCAGTGTCCTTCGAACGCTATCTTAATGCGACTACAATATTCTTGTTTTTGTTTTTCTTATTGGAACTTATTCTCTCACTAGAGATCGAGTCAGCAAACCAATTTGTCAATTTTTAAAGCTTAAAATTCTGTATCAAAACTGCCCAGACTCTTACAGTAGTTCTTTTAAGGTGATTGTACTATATTGTTGTTGTTTTTCTGGCTAGGACAAGGAAAAAAAAGTAGTAAAAAAATATAAAGCATATATAATACGGATATAGGCTAAGCCTTAAAAAACTTCATGCTCTCAAGGAACAAACGCAAGAAAAATACATTTAAGCCATCAGCGTCGTACTAATAAGTGTAAAAGAAGCTCCAAGTCGTTTATGGGATGCTGGTGATTGTTTTACACATATTAGTGCTTAGCTGGGGGCTTACACGTCTTTTTCTTGTATCTGTTCCTTTAGAGCATTACGTGTTTTTCAGGATTACATCCGTATTTTATACGCTTTAGCGTTTTGCTACTTTGTCTTCTTTCTCAACTTGGTAGCTCTTTACCAGTTTTGGTTTTTAAACTTGATAGTTACGATACTTCTTGTTTTTGGCCTATAGTTTTCTATTTCTTTTTATTTCTTGATCCCAGTATATAATCAGAAATGTACTGACAGTTTTTTTATTGTTTTGCGAATTGAAAGCTAGGCGAATTGAGAATCAAGCAACGTATTTTTTTTTCGTTGTGATACTTTTGTTGTCACTCGCCAACAGGCACAGGTAGCCGTAGTTACAGCTTGCCCGATACTGTGATAATTTATTGTTACCACCGATGGCAGAGCTGACGGTGTATGTGAGTGAGTGAGTTTATTGCGAAGCATTAAGAGTGCAAGGGGCTGTGAGCTCCAGAACAAACAGATAAATACAATGCAAAACTAAAAAAATCGTAAAACCGTCCTAAATGTACACGACACAAGCAGTCTAATCACTAAAGCAATGAACATAATTTTAGACTATAATTCACTACAGATAACCCACACAACCTTAGACAACAAACCAACTTACTGCAATCGTCGAACCATCCTGTTACCTGGCAGAAAGGTACACCAGTACTAAAGTAAACTTTTGCCTCTGTCTATATACTGTCAGTGTTAATGAGGTGGGTGTGTTAAGCCTAAACTTACACACCATATGCGGTACTTCTTTACTTATGCGGTCAATCTTGCTATTCCTGCGACACTTTCAGACAGCAAAACAGAAAAGGTAAGATTCGTGATATACTGCAATGGTATGGCCAATTATGTGTCTAAAGTCTTTCCTAATACTTCGTTACATTACAGTAATGGTCGTATGGAAGTTAACCTGGAAAATTGACTTTGCAGGTAGTCAGCCAGCTTTCGGCCTTAAAGTTATTTAGGGTCAGATTTGGCACTGAAAGCCATTTCAAATTTGTTCCCACATGGATGAATTTTTGTCGTGTAGGCAGTCGACTTCAATAAACTTCAACCGAATTCCACCTTTTGCACCGTCTTATTTTTACCGAAAGCCATGAGAATGTGCCAAACGCAATGCTATGATACTGCACTGACTATGTCATTTGCAGGGAATGTGGTTGCTGCCGAACTTGGCATGTCTTAGTGTTTAATTTTTGTTTCTAATTATTCATTATTCTTTCATTATTCATTACTCTTATGGTTTAGGCAACCGCAGACGGCATTATCCTCATGTACCACTTCGAAGAGGCTCAATATCTGTCGAAGGCCGGTCTTGATATCTACCTGTATTCATATGATTACGGAACAACAAACACTGATGATGCTGGAGCAGAAGACAGAAAATATGGTATGTGTAGACAAAAATAAAAATTAACTGATAAATAAATACAGAACGCCAGCTGCATCGAATTATACACGAGCGCACACATGGGACGAGTCTTGCTTAGAAAAAACATCGTCCAGCAGAGAATCGAAAACTGATCTCATAAAATCATAGACAGTATTCCAACAACAAAATTACTTGGGCAACTGATTGTTACCCTTCCGACAAAATAATTGGTAATGTGACTGTGTTAATCCCACATCACCATGTATCTCTTGAATACTATATAACGTAAACCATGTCATCGTCATGTACCCAGTTCTTGAATGGGCGAACGAAGCTCTTAGCCACTACCCTGTTTGTGTATTGGCCAGTATATCTTGTTTGTTTAAGTGTCTACTTGAGTAATAGTTCACCATACTGACTCATATCTACCACAGTAACAAAATACACTTTATTCCCAGATTTTGGAAATTCTGTGGTCTTCTTTGTAAATAGTATATTGATATGAAGAAAACCCATTTTAATTTTCCAGTTTTAATTCTGCCAAGAGAGGAATAAAAAATATTGGCTATCAAGCAAACCAATCATGAAAATAAGAACCCTGATTTCGAGACTCAACTGCAGAAGGAATTGTTGCTCTTAGCTAATAAGCCCTACAATTTAATTTAGAACAGTTGGTTTTGTCTGTTTATTTATTATCCAATTCCATGGAGTTGTTTATTGTTTGCAAATATAATCTTCAGCACAGTTTTATGCACTCTCTATAAATAGGACCATTAGCACAAACATAGGAGTATTGGTACTTCCAAATTTAGTACCCAGTGATCACAGTGATGCATATAGTCACAGTAGTAATCACAGTGATGCATATAGGCCTAGTATGGAGGTTTTTATATTCATGAACAAGGTTGACTGTTGCATGCTTTAACAAAAGTTGATCTTTCACTTGAAAATGTTTGCGTAGTTGCAGATGATATGTTTAGTTCACGTATTTCTAACGTGTATAACTTAAAGTTATTTGGTGCCTTTGGTTTCACCCAATTTCTAAATTTGTTATTGTTAGTAAATAACTCAGTTTCATTAGACTTGCAAGTAAAATCAGTTTAAACTGATTACAATTCCAAAAAAATATTCATGCGGTAGCTTGGAAAGAAGATCCGTGGATAGGGTACGTATGTAGAAGCTGAAGAAAGTCAGTATAGTTTTATGAATTTGGTTATTCGTAAAAATTTTGTGATATTTTGGGGGAGTATATAGATTGAAAAAGGGAACACCACGTGCATTTTTTTTTTGCACTATCCTAGCTAATCTAAAATTAGAAGGGGAGTTATTCTTTAGCCTCTGCAAAAGGCTTTACTAGATTAAATATATTTGTCTTTGCGTAGTTTACAATGTCTAGTCTATTAGTTTATTCTTCAACATCCCCACTGACGATGAGACTAACAAACGGAGCTAATTAACAAACATACCTTTATTTTGAACTTTGCTCCTTCTCCAGTCATCAATGTTTTGAAGGCAAGTGGTTAGTAAGGAGAGATCCTGGAATTAATGGCCAGCATGGTAATTAAAGACGGATTGAAAAACACATTAGCATAATAGTTACATGGCATTATGGCTGTTTGATCCCCCCCACTTTTTTTGATTTAGCACTTGGCCCAGCACATACACGGGGTCATGACTGGAAGTTGGTGACACAGGGATCACACTCGACTTGCCACCGACACTTCTTTTCAGTACATGTGATGAATGTATGGAATTCACTTCGCGTGGCTACCTTGAGCTAATCCACAGTGAAGGGTTTCTATCGTCAGTTAAGACAGGAGGATCTATAGTCCTTTTTTAAAGCGTTCTCTTGATCATATAGTTTTTCCTCTTTCCTTTGACGTTTTTGTTCTTAACCGCCACAGCCCTTCCAATGTCCTACCAGAGTAACTGTGGTGAAAATTTCATTATTTCGTATTATACAGCGTGATCCAACTAAAGTGTTACGAGGCAATATCCTGTGAATGGTTGATGAGAGATGAATAATGATAGAAATGCACTGATGGCTGTGATGGGGGACGTTTACACGAGAAAAAAGGAATGACCTTGAATTAATATTTCAAGGTCATCCTCGTGCTATCTTTCCAAACGAGATACGATACAGCAAAAAAATAAATTAGAAAGTTGGACGCAAAAACACAATATGGCTAACAAAAAAAAAAAAGATTCAAACTCCGAATCCGAATTGTGGAGTCAAAAGCAAAGATGTGAAATTTACTAAAGAAAGTAGTAATACGACGATTTGTTCAAATACAGGCATCATCAGCAACAAAGCATCCCGTTGTTAATGTACAAGATACCTGTCAAAAAAAATGAGATGTTCGATAAATGATAAATGATGCTTTATTTCCACAAGTATAGGTTTAAAAGTGTTGCTACAGAGTGACCACTAAACCACAGCCCACAATCTGACCAATGGATAATAATAAATAAAAATAAATTCAAAAAGTAAGGAGAAGACCCAAGCGTTGAACTTCATCTTATAAATTTGGAGAGGTTACTACTGCACAGTCTCTCCCTGTGGACATTAGAAGGTGGACAATGATATAATTTTTTTAATTAACAAATCGAGTAAAGGGGAATCTTTACCGTAGTTACATCTGATGTGTTTCACGACCAGTTTAGAGAATTTTAGTGGTATGCCTGTTTAACCTGAATGTAAATAAAATGTTAACGCTATGTGCTGGTAAGTATTTCTGGTAAAACACATAAATATCAGCTTAACCAGCAACAGCTAGGAACCCATATTCAGAATAATGTAGTTCTTCAGGGATGGATTTACATTTAAAACCAGGTAGGAATTTTTGTATTTGTGGATTATGTTGTAATGCTCTTAGTTCTCTCATATTTTGCTGCTATCAGCCTAGAATTGAAAGAAAAAAAGCACTAAACACAGTCAACGTTTTAAAAAGCCAGCAAGTACAAATTTATACAGTAAAATGAGACGTTTCGGGATTTTTCATCCCGTTGTCAAGCAAAAAAAATTATTTATATTTTCATGAAATATTTTTTGCTTGACAACGGGATGTATAATCCCGAAACATCTAATTTTACTTAATAAATGTGCACTTGCAGGCTTTTTTTAAACGTTCGCTATCAGTCTAAGTCTTCATTACCAGAATAGTAACACTGATTTGCATGCTGAATGGACATAATAGAAAGTACCGTCTTTATATTGTTTAAAAAAATACCTTCTCAGTTGAACATGATTTTGTTTTATTTTACCAAAGGAATAAAACACACGGAAGATCTGATTACTTTGTTTAATACCACTGCTGACACAATACCTTTTGAAGAAAATGATTACAAGATGGTAAATATTATGACAGAAGTATGGAGCAATTTTGCCAAAACTGGGTAAGTAGGTTTTCTTTTTTTCATTTTGCTAAATAATGGGTGAATTAATGTCACACAAAGCAATATTTGGGAACTGAAAACTGAAAGTTAAATATAGATATGTAACACATTTTTGGCATACGCATTAACTTATTTGTTCGCCAAGAAGAAGTCACCGAAGAGACACATGTGCAGTGTGTTGTTTTGACATGTATACTGATGGCTGTCGGCCAAAATTGGAACATGTGACACTCCTGCTTGTGGGACAATTGTCGTACCATTGTTGCTGTACTTTCGCAGTTTTAAGTTCCAGTCTTTTATTTGTTGCAAATAAATTTCTGAATTTTTTGTCTGAATATTTTTGTCTACGGAGGAAATATTAAAGGAACAACACGCTGGAAAAATCACAAATCCACAGGGTGATAGCCGCAGAGATACATATTACTTTGATTCATTCCAAACCCCTACTCATTCTGATGTGTGAGTAATGATTTCGTCGTCGTCCACAAAACCTTTCCAGTGTTTTTCCTGTGACCTAACGCTGAACACATCGTTTCAAGATCTTTCAGCACGGGTTTTTAAACAAAATAGAGAGCTTTAGGCTTGAGAAAGACCTAGATTTAGCAGAATTAAATGTAAAAGTGGGTACGGTAGCATCGGATATCATGGCCTCCCTCGAATAAAGGTTTTCTGTGCTTTGAGAACTGGATGAGAGATTTTTTTGAAAAACAAAAAACACATCTTGGATGAATACATCGAAAACTTGGCTGGAAAGTTTGGCGGTAAATAGGAGAACATTTTGGACGAGCTAAATAAAGGAGGCATTGAAACAACATCAAATCCTTTATACAACGAGGATCCTGAGTTGAGTGCAACAAGATCAGGTGAAACTGTAACTCTTTCGGTAAAATTAAACCTTACCAGCGATCGAAGGCTAACGATATTGATTGTACACTTGGACAGTGACAATGCTCATACTGCAGAAAATATTAACCATGAAACTGAACACCATTTGCACCCAATTATGGAAAAAAATATCACCCTCGGTCGGGGAGGTTGACAGAGATGTAAACTCCTCTCCCCGCCTTCCCGCATTGCAGTGACGATCAACAAGAAAAACCTACTGGAAATCAACCACCAAATGGGAACAATTACATACGTAAAACCAAGGAAGTGTAATCTGGGGTAACGCAGCCTATGACAACAGATGAAAATGACCTACTACCAAATGTCAAACAAGGACTCTCATCCAAATGTGTCTTTACTTTGTAAAGTTTGGAATCAGGTGTGTAACAGTAAACAACTGTGGAGAGGCAGAAACCATGATAGGCAGAAAACCTCAACCTGTAAGTTTGATAGACCTATTAACTGGAAAAACCACAGTATCATCATCAGAGAGTCTCACACACGTGCTGTGCGAGGCAGGTGTCACGAAAAGTCATTAACTTGGTGCATACCAGGAATCACGGCGGAAAAGTTGAAATAGTTTGTTCCAAAACTACTCGATTGGTCAGAAACCGATTGTTCAGTTATAGTCAGTGCCGGGTCGAACAATATTGGGATTGACTCACCGAACGACATTGTCCAGAAACTTTCAGATAATGTGTTCGAAGTAAAGATGACCATCTGCCTCGATCTGTTTTATGGCCCTGCCGCCACGTCTGGGAAGAACGTCAGGTTGGGAAGATAACCAAGTGGCAAAGATAAAGGACCTGCTGAAACTGTTTTGCATCAAAAATTGGCACAACTTTGAATCAATTGATGCCACGGTGTAGTCTGACTGCGGTCTAATGTCAACAGAAGGGCTTCACTTAACAAAAAAGGGAAACACGTTTTAAATATTGAACTACAATGTGTAAATGGCAATGTGAAAAACTAACATCGTTAACAGGAGTATTTTCTCCACCACTTACCAGCAGTAAGAGCATTGATCAATAACTCTTACTCTAGTCCAGGCCAAAACTTAAATTGCATCCGATTAATGCTCGTAGCCTGATAAAAACCATTGTGAGTTTTCGGATGCTCTTATCAACAGGCATATATGACTTGGAACTTGGCTGAAGCAGAGTTTTTCTGATAATCAAGTTTTGGGAAGTTCCTCATACCACGTGTTTAGATTGGATAGGGATTCACGCAAGGGAGGGATCGCCGTTGTTTATAGGGAGGGCTTCGATTTTTGTGTGCCGAGGTGTCAGCCTACGCCGAATCGCTTTCTAGCGTACTTCCTAAACTCAACCTCAACTTTATTCTCGGTCGAAATGACGACCTTGTAAATACTATCTCATCCTTTATGGTGGACAGTATTAGCCCCTTGTATGAAAAAATCATCTTGGGTGATTTTAACTGCTCTATGGCTGATTGGGAAAGCTTTACTGCGGGAGACAGACACCACCAACGTTTTTTTGGACCGTATAAAGCCATTGGGCATGACCCAGGTGGTAACAATTCAGACTCGAGGTGAAAATATACTTGACTGTGTCGTTTCTCCATCAAATCGTCTTATTTTTTATGTCCCAGTTCTGGGCCACTTAGGTACTAGTGACCACTGCATGGTGGCATTCAGGGTCCAGTGCTGTAATCCAGCTGCAAAGATAAATCGTAAAGCTTTTGGAAAGATCGAATTCGCACTTTTGCGTTACAGTTTAAACAATATTGAATGGGCACATGAACTATCCACGAACGAGGAAAATGTCAATATGGCTTGGTTAAAACTGTTAGCTATATTTCACTCAAAAACTGAAATGTCACGTTCCTCACCTCTCCGTTCAAATAGTTAAAAAAAAATTGTGCGTAGATTTCTCAGCAAGCTGCGTTTGAAGAAACTAAACCTATGGAGAATCTGCAAGTCAAACCAGACAAAGGAAGCTTTTGACCGATACAATGCTAGCCGGAAAGCCTATGCTGAGGCAGCAAACAAATGGAGGTACAGTAGAGAGGAAGAAACTATCAAGGAGGGAAACTTATCTACCCTTTTTACCGTCAAACGACGGGTTCAAAGCGATCGATTCCCCCATTTAAATTTGGAAATAACTTCCGTCACTGACGGCATGCAAAAAGCTGAAATTCTTAAAACGCAGTTGTTTCAAATACAGTCCTTGATAACGATAAATTAGTTCAAGGTAATTTTAATGACACCGGAAAATCCTGCAACCCTGTTGTATTCTCTGTCGAAAATCCGTTGGCATCTCTTAGTCTTTTGCAACCAAGCCATGCTGTTGGGCCGAGTGGCTTCTCAACAACCAAATTAGCAAACAAATAGCGATACCATTAACACTTATTTTTAACCTCTCTTTTAACTCTGGCGTTACTGCAACATTAGTACTTTGCTCTAGGCTTTATTAATTAACGTCCGTGTTTGCAAACGTCGGTAAAGAGATTCGATATTGTGTGAAATGGCTTGTAGGTCAAGGCTTTAACTCTCTGCTATGCATTTTCTGACTTTACGCGTGTTCCAGGTTCGCTTTTAGTCGCTGAAGTCAAGTTATTTTATCTTCGTGTTTAGGCGTACGTCGTGTTGTGGAAGGTGTTAATTTCGGGTCTGCCCAATCTCCCTCCCCTCCCAACTCTGGATCGCCACTGGTCAACCTTGGGATCGACGCTCAGTTTTGAAAACTATTGCTCATTAAAATTGTAATGGTGTTTAATGGTATTATTTCCCATTTAATAGTTGTTTTAACACTGTTTCCATTTTAGGCACCCAGATCCCAACAACAAGTACCTACCGCAGTGGAAACGAAGTACTGCGGAACTACTGCACATACATCATCTAAATTTATCTATCACCGTAGAAGATTATGATGTCAATAACGATGAGACCTTCAAATTCTGGACTCGAGATGTGGTAGAGACTCTCGCCAACCAGCAGTGCTAATGCTACAGTAAAACTCGGGATATTCAAGTCTCTTAAACTCAAACAATATCCTCGTTTAACAGTGAAAATAAATACTTAGGGAAAACCGAGAAGGCTCTTATCATTATTAACTCAATACAAGTGCAGTTTGGCCGAGATTCGACCGTCGGTTTCAACGGTAACAGAACTGAAGTTTGTATCGGAAATGAAGCTTGAAATTTTTTCCGGATGACATATCTTTTAGAGTAGCACCGTTTTTTTTATTTTTCTACAAGATTTTTTTTTGTCTGACAGATGTGGTCGCGTTAATATTCGCCAGTTTAACTTTTCGATTGTGACCAAAGCCTTCTAAAGTAAACGCCCTATCAGCTTATTTCCACAACGCTCCACGAAAATCCACACGACCTGCGGTGGCTCATGGTTTCTCCGCTGCGCCATCCGTTGATAGATGGAATCTCCAAATGCTTGTCAGTTTGCAAATTAGCTGCTTGGTGTCAAGAAGGCGCCACTCACCAAGCCGCCATACGCCTTGGATTTTATTTGATACGTCCTTTACTTAGGAGGCTTTGCCATGATAAAAGTGTATGAAGAACAATGCGTGAAGAACGTAAATCTTTTCAATCCGTATCAACCAAGTGATTCTATCAATCATTAAAATCGTGGGCAGTATGTTGAAAATTAAAATGTGACTAGTACATAGAATCGAACTTACGTCATACCTCCTTACATAGGACGGAAAAGAAAGTGGGTTCGATTAGTAATAAATAACACAACTGTGAAAATGACAGCGTTCAGAATTGAACAGCACAATGCATTGTAGTTAACTAATCATTTTGTGGCTCCAGGAGCTATTGATCTTTTTTTTTTTTAAATTAATTTCTTTGAGCCTTAAGTCAGCCGAAGCAACTTAATGCTTGTATGGCTGAACCGGCTGAATTTTGAACATTACCAGACTTTTAGAGAAGAAGAAATATCTGGTAAATGGAGGTGCCAACCCGGGGATTCGATCCGGGAAACCTCCGAACATCGTAGAGGCCGAAAGATTGTCCAGAATTGGCCAGAATAGTTCCCATAGCCGCTGAAGGAGCATGGTAGCCTCTCACGCTACCCTTGCCTGCAGTCCTGGCGGGGACTTTGCCAGGTCCCCTTCCAGGGGTTCGACCAGATCCGCAAACCTCCAGCAACCAGGCTGAGCTCTTCCCAAACTCAACCACGATGATCTTATGTATCGATCCCCAGTTCCTGAGTCAAATAGTAAACAAAGGCTACGCATGGGGGTACCGGTTTCCTGGAGAAGGACCTTGGGGAAGATTCCAGACCAGTAATCCAGAAGTAAACAAACGCGACTGGAAGGCGACGTCACCTACGTTTTGTGGATATTTTCGAGGCAACTGAAATAAGCCTTACTTCCAACTCAGCCTCCATATGTAAGCAGCCCTAAGCTACGAACTGTTCCACTTTCTAATACGTCTTTGCAAATTATTACCGTCATGGAAATGTGTTGCTGTGAAAACTATTAAACTCATAATAAATCTATTAAACTCAAGTCTTTGAAACGATTCACAGAATTAACATAAAATGCTATACCGCTGACAATTGGTAACAGCAGCATATAAATTCTTAGGCGAAACGTAAATTTCGAATGCTTCCTAAACATAATTCGATAGATGTTCGAGTGGTATTCATAGTTATTTCTTCGGAAATAATGCTCGTATGCAGTGGTATTCGCCGTCGAGTCACCTTGAAACCACAACAAGTTGTTGAGAGAAATTCATCAATGTCAGAAAACACGACATCTCCAAGGGATGGGCAGCAGGACCTAAAAGGCAAGTATAAAAATATTGTCAGCAGTGGCGAAGTCAGCCAAATAGTGTAGAATGGCGTATACAATTTTATTTTAAACTAAGAAGTATGAACGTAATCCCGCCGGAATAGTTGAAAGGGATTACACGCAGCCTAGGAGTAAACTAGCTAAAGTTTAATGATGGTAGAAGCAGCCTTATAAATGACAAGCATCCATAGTTTACAGCTTCTGGATGGGAAGAATGCTACTTGCGCCGGCATGTTAGAAACGTTGCTTCAGCACCAGGGTATTTGGAATTTATTGATGCCAGGAAAGGACAAGCCAGTTGATGAAAGACAATTAGCAAAATGGGAACTAGCTAATGAAAAAGCATCTGGCCTAATATTGTTATCTGTGAATACCGTCAATGTTCAAGTGCAAAGATATCTAACCGATGCGCCAAAAATTTGTAAGCATCTAAAAGATAGACACGAACCCTCCAATATTTTGAGGCACTAATTGTTACGAAGACAGTTTCACGACGTGGATAAAACTAACGAAATGTCAACTAGTGAATACTTTGGAAAAATAGAAACTCTATTTGAAGGAGTCCCGGAAAAAAAATTTCTAAAAAAATCCCGGAAAAAATTCCCAATAAAATATCCCCATGAAAAAGATCTCTCGGAAAAACAATCCCACCGAAAAACAATCCGCGGAATAACAATCCCTGGTAAAAAGATCCCATGGAAAAACGATGCCATGGAAAAAAAATAGATATGAGAATTAAAATTTAGTAAAAAAAAATCAAAACCATCAACAAATATGTGTGTACCTTGTGGTTTAAGTTTTGATGAAAACGGTTTAGTAAGTGTAACAGCATTTGATCTAAATTTAATGTACTCACGTCTAAAAGCTTAAAGGATCAAAAGTGGAACATCAATAAGAAACTATGTTGCCATACGATAACTTCTGTGATTCGGTATGACTTGTGTCTGTCTTGCTTGTGTTGCCGAGCTCGCTGCAGCTATAAATTTAAACACCAGGGACAACTAAATTCCACAAACGCGGAAACACATGAGATCCGATAAACATATTGTTACAACAATCGCTTTAAATTTCATCGTTTGCACAAGGCCGTCTGGGAGATAAACAGTAGATTTTTGTTCCTGTGGCAACAAGCCAATTGATTTAATATCGCCAAAATCGTATTTTACCAAAGCAGTACTAAGAGACTTTGCATTCTTGGCACTCGTGTGAACTGGCATGTAATTGGGGGGAAAGACGGGCAATTTCTACTACTGTCGGCCCTGGCTCAAGAAACAAAACGCCTTCCTTGCTTTAATTTCGTTTTTGAGAAGTGTGGCACATGCTTGACCTGTTCGCAGCACAAGGGATATTTTTTGCACACACTTATTAATTGAAACCTACGTGGGTAATATTTAGCGTTAGCTTTCCGCAAAAGTAAAAAAGGTGGCTTATTCAATAACTGCCCGCATGGTGTCGCGGCTCAGAAGTAGAATTATCTTGTTGACTACGCTTGTGTTTCCCTCCTGATAATATCACTAACAGGCTCAAATTTATCAAGTACGAATGTCTCTTTAATACCTAGGCTTTTAGCTAATAATTTTGGATTTTTTTATTATGGGGATTTATTTTCTGGGGATTAATTTATCGGGATTTTTTTTCCAGGGGATTTTTATTCCGGGGACTTATTTTCCTGGGGATTGTTTTTCTGTGGGATCTTATTTCCGGGGACTATTTTTTTTCCGGGATTTTTTTCCAAGGATTTTTTTCCGGCCTAGCCTTTTTTTTTTTGAAGGCATAGCCCATACCGGAAGAGAAGGTATGGTACATTATACTAGACTCACCAGTTTCATATGATAACTTAATAACAAGTTACTTATCACCTCTAAAGAAAGAAGAAAAGCTTAAATATGAAAAACATAGAACATTTGCAAATAATGCACGAATCTAAACAAATTCCATTGTCTAAGAATAAAACTGTTGCAGAAACAACTTAATACGTAAATCAGAAACAACAACAGAGTAGACAGCAGATTCAATCCGACATCACATGCTACAGATGGCACAGATGTGATTTCTGAGTTCCGAGTGTTTTAACCCATTGAGGCTACGGATTATTCGACACACTTGGTGCTCATGACCTTGAGCAACGAACCTGTCCAGAAACTCTTATTGAGGGAGAGGTGTAAGACTGAATAGAGAAATTAGGTTAGCATTTGGGTGGGGCTTACAACTAGAAAGCCGCTATATGGTTGTCCGTCGAGGTACAACTGTTATCTTGCTGACTAATACGGCAAGATTACGTTCTCCTCGGCCCTTACTCTACTTATACTGAGGTGGATATAGGATTGTAGGGGAACGTACTCACACCAAACAATGCCCGATGAAAATTCTACTGGTAAGAAAAGAGTTACATGTTACAATTAGCTCACAACTGCACACTTGGTGAACAACCACCAAAACTAAATGGAACTTACACCATGACGTCAGATATACGGAAAATAAAAGTCAATATTCGGCCGAAATTAGCCCTGGAAAATGCTAAGCCTAGTAGACCCTATTGTATTCCAGAAATTTCCCTTAATCATTAGTTGAGTCAGGATATCAAAAGGAGGTGGTGTTGCTGGGTTGAACGCAGCCGTCGAAGTGAAGTTTATTTCTCTTCAATTTAGCATTACAATTTTAACAATTAACCTTATAAGCCCCGATCCCGAAGTCCTGTGTCCCGTGTAACAAACAACATATAAGAAGTAACAATCACTAACCAAAAATCACTTTAAATGTGCGGTGCACGAGGTTAATCATTGCTACGCTGCAAAAGAGGCTGGCTACGATTAAAATGGACGATTCTGGAGGATTAAAATTAAAGAATTAGTGGAAATCGAGAAATATTTAGACTGAGCAAAAATACACAGACGGGTTTGCTAAACTCAAGCATCGTTTATTAGCAGGGTAAAAGTAACTGTTTAACGATGCATAAACCGGATCACTCAAGTAACGTTTACTAGTCAGCTAAAAATAATTGATTAAACTAAGCATAAACCGCTGGCATAAACCTCTACAAGGTCAAAATTAAAGGTAAGTGAAATGCGGTAACTCGGATAAATATTCAAATCGCGCAAAAATACACAAACGGGTTCAATCACTCAATCAGCGTTTAGTAGCCACCAAAAAATGATTGTGTCAACAATGCATAAACCGCTGGCATAAACCACTGGAAGATTTTAAAGGATTCGTGAAACTTGGTTAAATACTCAAAAGCCCAACAATGCCTAGACGGGTTCGGACACTCAATCAGCGTTTATTTACCACCCAAAAATAATTGAGCGCACGGTTCGTTTTTGATGTTCCGCTTGCAACATGGGGGGATGGGGAGGGGGAGTGTTTTAGGAAACAGCCAGCTAGCTGTGCTGGAAATTCGAATGCACCGTTTGAAACATGGGAATGAGGAGGGGGGGGGGGGTGTGTTTTATAAAACAGCCAGCATAGCTGGCCTGGAGTTTCGAGGGTCACACACGTACTCTCTCGACCTTATACAGCATAAGTAATCAATATCCTTTATAACTGATACAACACGATTGACTTATTACACCATAAGTGCCCTTAATGAGGCGTATTCAACTAACTGATTAAATGCTTAATGCCCTGCCCTGGTAAAACAATGCAATACCATGCACAATTACCCCTTGTTACCAAAAGAACATTATGTAGCAAGTGATTTCTGCAACTGACAGTAAGCCAGTTTCTTTTTCACACTTATTTAAAATTGGTTGAATAAAACTGTGTACATATACGGGCTAAAATTATGTCGTAACAGAATATGTTTAACTTCGTAACATACCTAAATTATGTTACGGAATCTCCTAAATTCGTACGGAAT
>JAHWFP010007365.1:0-12492 GCA_023313725.1 Lithobius niger
CTAGGCAAGGTACCACGACTTTGTTCTATAAATTTAAATTATCGAGGCATTCCTAACGATTACGTCATTTTTTCTTTTTTCCTTCCTCCGTTGAAACGTTTCTTTGCCAATAGGATAACTTATTCTTCTACTTATTCAAATTCTTCAAATTCTGCGAGCACTTTACTTGAAAACGACGCATGCAGAACAAAATGTTAAAAAAAGCGGACGAAGAAATCATTATCCAACCATTCCACAAAAACCCAATTTTCATGTAAAAAAAATAAATAAGGCCAGCAGGAAACAACGTTTTCCAAGAAAGTTTTTCAATTCTACTATTCATAGAAAAAGAACTTGTAATGAAGCATATTCTTCCGAAGAAAGCATTACAAAATACAAATTGCTTTTGGTCTAGAAAAAAATCAAGACCGTTCCACAAAATTTTTTGAAAAATCATGCTATAAAATAATAATTAGAGCAGCTTCCTGACAAACCGGATAATAAATCTTGATACATTTATTATTCGTATATTATTTTAAGCCTAAAGCTATTCTTAACTTTTATCGGCGGAGGTTCTTGGCTTTTGTATAGTTTTTTTTGCTCCTGTGAACATAAAAAAAACGTAGTGCGCCTTGACAAAATTGAAAAGATTACTTTTTTGGCTCCTCATGAATTCTAACGCACATAATAAACTACCTAAATATTGCGCTAACAACGTACAAATATGACTCAGCAATACAGCATACGCTGGTTTAACAGGAAAAACAAAATAAAATTCGAAGAAGACTTGCTTGAACACTACCTTACTTGCATCAAAGGCTCATAAAAGGGCTATTCGTCGATTTATTAGTGTATTACATTAACTACAGCCTTTTGAAACAGTGAAAAAGTTATAACTAGTATTTAATTCTAATTCTAATATCATTCGAATTTTAATAAGATGAAGAAAATGAAACAAAACGTTGATTTTTGCCTTGGTGATTTGAGTAATGTATTTCCTGATTATGAATAAATGCCATGAGATATATATCATAGGTGATATACATCGGCCGAACCTGTTACCTAGGGGCGCAAGGACCAGGGATTTTGAAAAAATAATTAAGTCGTACACAGAATTTAGAAAAATCGTTCAGCTAAACGAATTAACTAAAAGATTCTGAAAAAATTAGTGCGTTACGCGTTACGTAACACTTCGTCAAAATCTCCCCCCCCCCCCCCCCCCGTCGTAACAGATGGCAACACATTTGCTCAATCACCTCTTCCCCTCCAGGCGACACGTAATATGTGAACGTTCCCTTGGTCCTTCTTCAGGTCCCTTTTAACCATCTTTGTATTGGTCAAGGCTTATGGTCAAGGAATTTATGTTATGAATGTTATACGTATTGGTCTTCATATGTATTGTGATGATTACGTAATATCTAGTTAATATGTATATCAGTGATGCTTGTATCAACTCTAGTTAGGTGACAGCAGTGTACAGAGCAGTGACATGACGTAGTATTGTTGTATATAATTCTATGCTGGAGCCTTAATGAGTTAGCTGCAAGGAGCACTGCAGAGAGAAACAGAAGGGCATCAAAATGAAGCCGATGCTGTGAAGAGTGATTTCTTAGACCTAAAACGCGCGATTTTTGTTGTTGGAAATTTTTGTTGTTGGAGATTTTGTTGGTTGATTTTTAAGTCTAAGAAATACGCTCTTCCGTTGTTTTTCCCTCCATTTTTATGTAATGCACCTTGTAGTTATGACCTCCAAAACCCATACTGGTGCCAATATAGCGGCAAATGTCACTGTTCTATAGTCTTCACATATCTCCCTCTAGTGTAAGCTAATGGAGAGTTTGAGCTTCCTGTACACACCCTTGGCATGCAGAACAGACTCGGGAGCCAAACTTTCAACATCTTCTCTCCTCTCTCCCATAAATGCTAAGCCTGCGTAAGCCTCATATAGCTAACTGAACCGTGTACCAATGTAGACCCGCGCGTGGTAACCTGAATAAAACTTTCTTAAACCTAAGAAGGTCTTCCATCATTCCTTAAGCTAAGGCGGACCTAGCATTAGGGATAATCCTTTTCCTTATCAGCACTCAAAATATTTCGGTTTTGACCTATTATTGGGAGCAAACACAGTGCCCAGAAACAAACCCAGAAACCCAGAAAAAAACGCATAAAATTGGGTGTATCTTTAATAGCCTACTATCAAAAATGTTCATATTTAGAAGGCTATTGACTAATGCAAGAAAAAGTATAAAAAAAATCTTCTAGCGGCAACCGAACATTTTCCCCCTCTCCAGGGCCTCCCAGAGGTCTGATGGGCCCTATGGCTCCAAACTTTCTTTGTGCCCCCTCACACCTTTCTATGGGATTGTACGCTTAGGGCCCGTGGGCAAAGATTCTTTTTTTTTTTTTATACTTTTTTTGCTTTTTGTGGTCTTTTCGTGTGAGTTAGTATCACAGATACGTCGTAAGACTGGGCCTGCGTGCAACTACTGAACACACTAAACTCCCTTTTTACAGTTTTATTTTTTAGCTTGGGCTCCCCTGACACAGGGACATAGGGACAGAAGCCACACTTACTGCCCCTCTGGTCAGCCCACCCCTCCCCTTAGACCAGATTGGAAATTGCTACAAAATGTGTACATACTACCTACTTCGTAACGGCCTCTTGGGATTATGAATAATAATAATAATAATAATAAGTTCTTTTATTGCTAATTATTATTAGCAATATTATTATTAGCAATATTAAAATAGCAATATTATTATTGTTCTTTTATTACTAATAATCATAGTAATAATAATGGCACGATAATAAGAGCCAGTTTCTGATTCGTTTAACATTTTCCACTTGCATTCGATGTCCTTTTTTTGAATTCAAGTTCGAAAATCAATACTACTATTTGGCATGGGGCGTCGGGGATTTTGAGTCTGAAGCACCGAAATTAATCAGACATCATTAATAACACATCACTAATCATCATTCAGTGAAATGAATAAGAGATTAATGTACGACTTAAATATTTGAATAAATTTATTTTATTTAAATAAAATGAATAAATAAATAATAAATGATCCGTTTGTTGCAAAAAAGTGCATCAGAACTGGAAAGGGCACAGGTGTCACGTACATCCAGCCTAAATTTTAAAAAAAAGATAAAACAAGAATTTATAATGTTCAGTAACTGGAAAGGAAGGACAGGGGCACGACTGCCTTACCACCAAGGTTAGACCTTCCAATTCCAGAGACCATAAGGTCCCCGACGGCATCGCTACTAATGTAGGTAAGGACGAACGGTAAAGGTTGGTACACTACTCGCAAAATACTGAAAAAATGGTCACTAACAGCGTCAATATAAAGGTGAAAAGTTGAGTTGAAAGTCAATCTTTATTATAATATCGGAAGCCGGCTAAAAGGAAAAGGAAAGCCTAAAGGAAAACCACTTCTCCCCTCCTCGCGCCCGCATTGAAAATGCACTCTCCCACTCTACCTGCAGCCAAAAAGGAGCCAGGCATGAGTGGTCGATCAATCTGACAAGTCGTCGGGAAGAGTGCCGGGAAAATGTCCCGGGAAATGTGTCCCGGGAAATGTGACCGGCCCCGTGCATAGCACGGGCTTTCTCTAGTTAAATATATAAAACAATATATTAAACAACTATATTTTAAATATATTTAAATATTTGACAAAGATACCTGAAATCGCGGACGTCACGTCGTTCAACTAATGGACAAATGATGGACAAACTCACCAATACGACAACCTTAGAGTAACGGGTTTTTTTCCTTATGTGAAAATGTACGTACACGTGCCTCCGTTAGTACGGTTAATTCTTATAGGCTTCAGCCATTACGAGATCACCTTGCTGAAACTCAAAAATTCTTCAATCAACAAGAATTTAAAATGTCAGTTTTTTATTTTTAAACCGAAGCTGCTTTTCGTGTATCTTGCCTTATCCCTGACTCCTGCAAAGAATCTTGTTTATGGGTTTTCGGCAAGCAACTTTCAGGCTTCTCGCATCGATAAAGGCGCGTCACCCGCCTACTGCAAAATTCTTTTATTCAAATTACAGCTTAGCAACCGATTGTTGCCATGGAAAGAGTAAATTACTTCTTGGTTGGCTAGATCCTTTTTCCGGCTTTAATTTCCCCCAAGCCCCTTCACCACACTTAATTACGTGCTATCCTCTTATGCGAATCTTGTCAAAGATTTTAAGGTGATAGTGAACGAACTATTTTTGAAGTTGGTAAGCGTGAAAGCTGTACGCCACAAGTATCACGCGTTATCGTAAGCCACTGCAGACGACAAGAACTACCGATTTTAATTCATATACTGATACACAGTACAAAACGTATAAAACGTATTAACGTGGTCATTGGAGAAATTAAAATAATTTTTAGACATACTATAGAGCACTGACATTTGCCGCCATATTGGCACCAGTATGGGTTTTGGAGGACATAACTACAAGGTACACTACATAAAAATGGAGGGAAGACAATGGAAGAGCGGATTTCTTAGGCTTAAAATAACGTTGTTTTCTCCAACAACAAAAATCGTGCGTTTTAGGTCTAAGAAATCACTCTTAACAGCTTCGGCTTCGGTATGACGCCCTTTTGTTTCTCTCCGCAGTGCCCCTTGCACCTAACCGAGTAAGGCTCCAGCATAGAGTTATACACAATAATACTACGTTGTGTCACTGACCTATACAAACAAGGGAATCTTAGGTACCGAAATTCAGTATATCTTGCAGAAGTACATTGAAACGACTATCCGTTGCATTTGCATATTGAGAAACTGTGCGTTGAGAAAACCATGGTTGTGTACAAAAATACTGTTGAACACACAGCTGTTGCACTTTTTAACATTCGATCTTGTAGTCAGCGTCACGTTTTGTTACCGAAAGCCAGGCGGGAAATTCTAAATAAAAGTTTTCTTTATCAAGCCCTAAAGATTTATAATGCTCTGCCATATCACTCAAAAAGCTCATTGTTTCAAATCGAAGGTACGCAAATGGATTGTTGGGCTTGCTGACCTTGAATTCTTATTTGTTATTAATATTATTGATACCCTTGTTTCTTTAGTATATATCGAATGTTCGACTTGTGTAGATATAGTACTTGATTTACTTTTTTGGTGTTTGTTTTAATTTGACGTATTTTCGTATATATTTTCGTATTACTTCATGCAGAATTTGTTGCCACCTATAATTGAAATCTTAATTATTTTCCTCGATGGTTCTGTGTTGCACACAAGTTTACTCTACAACACAGATTTCCACTTTTGCAATTTCGTTACCAATGTATCTCATGAAATGCTTAGGCGAGTAATAAACTTACTTACGTATTTAGTAACCAGAGTTATTACTGAAGCCTTAAATAATAGTACAAAAATTAGAGAAAAGCCTTTAAATTACTTCACTTTGCCATATATACAAGGAATTACAGAGCATCTTAGGAAATATTTTGTCGAAAATCGTATTAGGCTTGTCTCCAGCAACTACCCCAACATTAAGCAGCTGACCATCCCTGGCAAAGATATCGATAATAAAGAAACAATTCTGAACACTCGCAAATCGGTATACCAGATTCCATGTAAAGAATCTACTTGTGGTGTCACCTACGTCAGCAAAGTCTTCAAAAACTGCGGGAAAGAATTAAGAACCACATATCGAACTTTAAATTGAATATTACGACTAACTCCTTGGTTCAGCACTACGTGAGCACCGGGAAATCAACCAATGGAATGCAGACAGGGCACACTCCTAACCTGGAAAATGCTCATATTTTCTACAAAGATAAACAGCTTAGATCCAGAATCAACTTGCAAATACTTGCAATTTTATCAAACCAGCTGCTGTAAATAACCATATCACACCCGAAAATAAATCCATTAAAGAATATGTCCCTGAATCAAAAAACTCGGATTAGCTGAGTTTAACCTCCCCCCCCCACCATATCTTAAGCATGAAGAGGTAATATTCCCATATTTATGCTAGCACTTTCCAAAATTTCGAACCTGCAGGTGCGAGGTCGTGGTCTTATATCTGCCTACCTGTTCTGACCAAGAGGCTAAACATTCGCTTTTATATTTTAAATTTTAGTTTTTAAACTTTTTGAATTATAGTGTGCCTTGACTTTGACACGTGACTTCTTTTTCCTCACTTTTTGAGCACTTGACATCGGGATGAAGTAATTCCCAAAACGTCGTGCATCTGTTGTGTGTTTTTGTGCAAATTTGGTAAACTTTATTCTCTTTAAATTGTACGCCAGAAGGATGGCGCGTTTCGGTTAATTATTATGAATTTGGCTAGTCCTCTTGGTCGTCGATACCTATACGCCGATGGGCACCTTATGCTACGATATTAATGTCTGGAGATGTTACCTGATTTTTATAGAAGTCAGCTCTAGGACAAAAAAGAGCTCTATTTTACTTTGGGCTTTTAAAGTCTACCAAGACCCATAATTTTCGTGTCGGTACGAAAATGTCGCAGGTTGCAAATGTGCCTGTTTATGCTGGTTGCAATGGGGTGTCCTGGTTGAATTTATGTTGTGTGTGTGTTATCCAAACACACGCTAGTGTGTCGCGCCAAGTTAGGCAACAAACATCACAACAAACATCACATTATTATTCAATTGTGAGGTTGTAAACCATTGTAGCGCGGCGCCATAGCGTCAGTGTCTTATATCTTGAAGCATAGTTGGGCACATTTCAGGTACTTGGGGAAAAATAATAATGCGGCACAAAAGCTTAAATTGTGTTGAAATCAAGAGCAATGACTCACCAGATAAAAATTAACTCGTATAGGAATGCCAGCTAAGCTGCTTTCAATGCAAAATCTGACCCTCAATAACGTTGAAAATGTTGAACTAGCTAGCTAGCTAATTAATTGGTGTGATTAACTTGGCGAATGTTTTGGTGTGTTGATATCACTCCTTTGAAGGGCCGAACCATTCGGAACTTGGCGGCCCCTTTTACTAGTTTTGGTTTTTGATATGATTTCTTAAACGTCCAGTTTTTTGCAGTGATTAATCTTCAAAAGAATTAAACTACCGACTTTTCCCTAAAGAGGTTGGATGTTAGCAGCTCTTCCTTTTCTGTCCTGTTATGTTATTATTCAGACTAACCGCTTTATAACCTTTATTATTATTAAAAATGGTATCAAGCAAAAGCCACATCCATAAGTGTAACGGAAACCATCAAGGTTTTTGCAGTAATATTGTTTGCAGTGATATTATAGCCAAAATAACTGCCACAAAGGTTCTGATCACTCGGTATTCACTGAAAGCGTGGTGATTGAGAGTTAAGCTCGAGTGATCTCGGTTCAGACCACAAAGCTGGTCAGCAATTTTGATTGCAATATCGCTGCTTTCTGTGGCGAACACTTGATGGGTTCCTTTAAATTAACCGGTATGATAAAAAATAAAAAAAGTGCGCTATATTTGAATTCCAGGATAATTGCAGTTCTGCCTATGTACCTGTCGCGTGCCTCACCAGAACGTTTTTAGAGTGTTTTGAGCAGATAAATGTCACTGCGTGGGGGAATTCTGGTAAACATCTCCGTTAGCAACCACGTTTGTGCTCAGAACCTAAGCCCACGCTTGGAAGATTAAAAATAAAATTAGGCTCGCTCTACAGAGACCCCTAAAATGCCAACGGAAAGGCCAAGGGGTTGAGATTTGATGACGAAGCCACAAAAAAATAGAATTTTGAGATGCGTATGGGTCTACCCAAAAAAATGATTTTAGATCACCGACCTGTTCCCAAAAGAGCCAGTTAAAGCGGTTTAGGTATCTCTCTTAGTAACTCTCGTCGATTGTGTTTTCCTGTTGCTAGAGCAATTGGATGATTGCATCCCTCACTATCTTCACGTGAACCACCCTGGCAACAAATCCGTTGCCACAGAAATGAGATGTACTTATCTGGGATGGTGGTGGGCTTCCAACTCGTACACAGAATCCTGCGACATGTAATTAGTTGCCAATCTTGCCAGGGAGTAAGTAAGTTTCTAAATACTGGCTTTCCTCTTTGAGTTGTTTTGGTAAACTGATTGATAGTTTTCTTTTTTGTGTGTGGTCCTTGTATCTTTGTTAAGCCTAAGGGCTCGTTTACGCAATGACAGTTTTCTCGCTCACTAGCTTTTACTTGATCAATACTAAATCTGATAGCTGCTTCTCGTCTTTACCGGAGTATGCGGTTTTCGAGTCGTCTATACCTATTAGTAAAACGACGCAGGCGCAAATCTTCTCATCGTGCCTCGTGACACGGCGTACGATGCTTGCAACATTTGAGCGTCGATTTATGACAACAAGAAAACAATTTTTACTGCAGTACAAGACGACGAACTGTTTTTTGTATGCCGGCATTCGATTGTTTGTCTTCGATTCGATAGCCACGAAATGGACGCCATGTTGGATTTTGAATTCTCGCTGCGAGAAGCTATTTATTCTACTGACGTTTGATCATTGCTAGAAGCTGTACTTTGAGGGAGAATAGCAAATTTTGGAAGTAGCGTGAAATGACAACAATCTTGTAGCAATGTTTAAAATTACTGAATCACTTTGTTCTTTATCCGTGTTGTTATTTATAATACATACAATTTGTCATCTATTACCGCATTCATTTAGTAGCAACGGGAAACTAATCATAAATAAATAACGGTTGACTAGCAAATAGCACTCGGCGAGCGAGAATGACTCGATGCATAAACGCGCCCTAAGAATAAAATTCAGCGTAAGAAGAGCTATGAGCTACACATGCATGATGCTGACGTACATATTGGAATCAAAGATTGAGAAACGAAAAAGATAAAGAATATAGCTTCACAGTGCAAAGATTACTAGTATAGTTTGTTGCTTGTGTTAAACCGACAAATCTGTAGACAGACAATTCATGAGGTTTCGTAGTACAGTCATATTAAATTATGGGACCTGCACAACTGAAGTAATAAAAAAAGAAAGCAAAACCAGTTTAAAAACAGAACCAAATTTTTGATTTCATGCTTTTGTGTGTTCCTTTCGGTTCTTTTTCGGTGAGGCGCGCAACAATTGTCCCTCCAGTGGTGATTGGAAAGTGTTTGCCTTACTTGCCAGATAGTAGACTAGATACGTACAGAAGAAATATTTATACCAAAACTATGCAAGTCTGTGCAATATTAAAAGCAGGGAGCCACACGTAAATTTGAGTAAATTTGAAAACTGTTTACTTGTTGTTGTTCTCGTTGTTTTACCACCGTTTCAGAAAAAAACTACCAGACCTACCTAAAATCTGAAACATAAGCTAAGCCAGAAATGCCCTGGTTATTCATCCTCATAGAGACCACTTTTTCAATGGTCAAGCCATTCCGGAATTACGGGACCCTGAAGGACCAGTTTTAGTCTTCTGTACAGCCGTACAGGCTGAGAAGACTATTGCAACGACTTTCTCCGTCCGTCCGTCGCTTTTTTCAACTTCGCAAAGGTACCAGATATTGACGACCATTGTTTACAACGTTAGATTCAGTGTGAGAAGGTAGTTGAATAACATGGCAAATTAAAACATCGTTACTTCCTCATAGCTAATAGACTTCTTCGATGTAACTAAATTAAATAATAACATTTGATCGTCGAATTAAAATTCTAAATTAATATCCTCAATAAAACAAATGGATTTTAGCTTCGTTTAAAATAGTCTCGTCGCATTGTTGCATGAATGAATAGGCTTACCGTCGAACCAAATTCTCCATTAGGCCTATCTGCTACTTACGAAATTAAAACTGCATTTTTAAAATTAGGCCTGAAAAATGAAAATTAGGCTTAAAATCATGTTACCATGGCAACGTCAAGTTGCTACGAGTCGCTGTTGGCTTCATCAATAGCGTCTCTCTCGTCACTTCCCTACTACCACTGATCTATATAGGCCACGTTGAGCGTTGAGCGTTGAACGAACACTGTGACTGTGTGCCTGAAGGCGCACCGTGTTGCAAAAATGAATAGGCTTGCTATACAATCCATATCTCCATTAGCTGCCACTTACGAAATTAAAACTGCAGGTTAAAATTAGGCCTAAAAGCTGACAATTACGTCTAAAATGAAAAAATAGGCCTAAAAGCTATCACATTTTTAACTGCTTTAAATTATGGTATAATAGAGATAGCTGTTGTAGGGCATGATACAGGTGTGCGCCTCAACATTGGAAGTGGAGGAACTGTACAGAAAGCCGGTGCGACTAGGCAGTCGCTGTAGCCGCTTGTTATTGTTTTACATTGTTGGAAACAGTATAATTTGGCAACAATGCCAATCAGCAAACGCCAGCTAAGGCACAGAGTGAACAATAAAGAAATGCTAACAATATTGGTGAGCCCCGCCAGTTTCATTCTTCGTGCACGTGTTGTGTTTGCTAATTGACGGATAAAATGAAAGAATCCGTATTGCTGATAAACGCGTATAGTTTTAGATCAAACTTAGCTACGTTGTTAACGGCCTTGAAATTGGCAGCGATAACATGGCGTATTTATATCGTAGATGCAGACTTTCAGAGCTGAGCTGAATTGTTTCAAAGAGCAACGATCATACTGCTTGCACGTGCGTTCACACCTTTGCAAAGGATAAAAATAATTGCCAACAATTATTCACCCGCATCTAGTTAGACAATAAACATCACTTCGATGCAATTGTCGAGAACGTAGCCGTAGCCGTAAAAAAGGTACACGAATTACAAACAAAAACGTCAAGTGTGCCGTAAAAAAATGCTTACGTGATTAAAGTTTTACTTTACTTTTTAAAATGTGTACGGATAAAAATTGATGATTTTTAGTTAACATAATCAAATGTGCAATTTAGAAAATTGCATCTGTTTAAGTCTATTGTGCCTTAAGAATTTTTTTTTCATTCGTAAAGCACAACAGAACTTAAAACAGATGAATTTTTACAATTCTACATTTGATTATTTCAATTAAAAAATCGTCAATTTTTATCCGTGTACATTTTAACAAGTAAAGTGAAACTTCGATCATGTAACCATTTTTTTACGGCACACTTGACGTTTTTGTCTGAAATGTGTATTTTTGTGCATGTTAAAAGCTGCCTGTGGTCGTTTCTTTTTCACTTGTTAGTATGCCTCAGCCGTCAGGGCCTCCACAACGAGTCAGGTGGACCCACTGCACCCAGGCCCGGCCACTCAAGGGTCCCGCACAACCTACAAAAATTGTTTTTCTCAATTGTAAGGTTTGATGACTATGAGTAACATACTCGATTTGTGGGTATTGTTAATACTTTTCTACTCCCAACAAACTACAACTCCAATCCTCCGGCAACGAGCACGGAGCAGGAGCACGTGTAGTGCAAGCTTGTCAGCTTGTTAAGCAGGGAAGCCAACAAACGTAAGCAGCCCGGATTAATAAATGAACCAACCCGTTAAGTATAATTCTGGCCGACGAATATTGTAACATAGTGTAACCTTTTTACGATTTCAGTCAGGAGAGGGGCGGGCCCGCTGTTGTAGTTAATCCCAGGCTCCTAACTTGGATGTGGGGGCCCTGTCAGCCGTACAGCTTCGGCCTTGGTCTCACATGTCGAGGGTTCAAATCCCGCTCAGACAGTCTGACCTTTAAGTCCAAACAGAAATAGGTTTGTATTTAATCAATTCATGACGTCTGACAACGAATTTGGCGGTCGACTAGCAGCATCCATGTTCAGACTTATCAGTGTTTGCACAACGGGTCTTCGTGTTTCTCCCCTTTCGTCCCGCTTTCCACACAAGCTCGATACATCCATTATTTTCGAATTCAAAACCTCAAACGAGAGCAGATCTTAAGTCTACAAAGCGGCAGCGTTTCTCCTCAGCTTGCATGAACCTTTAATGCAATTTCCATTATGCATGCCAAACTGGAAACATCTGTAGTCGCGCGGTTAGTGACGACGGAGGGCCAAATGTCGTGGCGACGGCGAACCAAGTTTACGCAGTAGATCAGGTCTGAAATCCAATCTAATCCGTTCCACGGTTGCGGGGTCACGTCATTTATGCGCCTCTCAAAGAATTCATCGGGATACGATCGATAATGAAGACGGGAACGGGACAGCAGACCTCTTTTAATTTTGGACCTATTCCTAAAAGCAATGAAGCCATGCTAGCGAGACACGTCAATCGCTGTCGAACAAATACCGTCTGCGTTTGGCGATGGATTCCTCTTTACCACTTGTTGCATACAGGCGAACGAACGAAATAAATTACACCAGGACGACATAAATGATAGTCTGTGAGGCTCGACGGAGTAATCATGCAGGTTTTGATTGGAAGAGGTCGGGCCTTCCCAGGAATGTACTGCAGGATCCTCAAGAACATTCGCACCGGGCGAGAGGGGAAAGAGGGGGGGGGGGACCATGGCCAAGGGATCTACGGGGAGTGCAGTACGTTTCCCCAGAATGGGCCGAGCCACGGAAGATGGTGTGTTTTTGAAAAAATCGGCGTAAATTCGGAACGTTTTCCTGAAACTTAGGGATGCAATTTAAAACAAGTGCCTCCTGGCCTGCTGTTTGTTGGGGG